>SAYR01001770.1:0-186106 GCA_004382745.1 Argopecten irradians irradians
ATGGTTTCTCTACTCTCACAGATTGAGGAGGTTCGGAATTATTATGGTTTCTCCACTCTCTCAGAAATTGAAGGATGGTTTCGGATTATAATGGTTTCTCTACTCTCTCAGAATTGAGAATGGTTCGTTTTATGGTTCTCCCACTCTCTCGGAATTGAGGAGGTCGGTATATTATGGTTCTCCATTCTCTCTCGGAAATGAGGAAGGTTCGGAGTTTATAAATGGTTTCTCCATTCTCTCGGAATTGAGGAAGGTTCGGGTTATTATGTTTTCTCACTCTCTTCCGGAATTGAGGGAAGGTTCGAGGTTATCAATGGTTTCTCCACTCTCTCCGGAATTGAGGAAGGTGGTCGGATTATATGTTTCTCCACTCTTCGTCGACTGATTGAGGGAAGTTCGGATTATTAATGGTTCTCCACTCTCTCGGGAATTGTAAGGAAGTTCGGGTTATTATGGTTTCTCCACTCTCTCGGAAATTGAAAGAAGGTTACGGATTTTTAATGGTTTCCTCTCACCTCTCTTCTGGAATTGAGGAAGGTTTCGGATTAAGGTTTCTTCCACTCTCTCAGAATGAGGATGTTCGGATTATTATGGTTACCACTTCTCAGAATTGAGGAAGGTTCGCTCTACTTATGGTCTCCTTAACTCTCTCAAAATTGAGGAAGGTTGGATTATTATGTTCTCCACTCTCTCATCAAGAATGAAGGATGGTTCGGCATTATAATGGTTTCTCTACTCTCTCAGAATGAGATGGTTCGAATTATTATGGTTTCTTCAGCTCTCTCGGATTGAGGAAGGTTCGGATTATTATGGTTTTTTCTCTACTCTCTTCGGAATTGGGAAGGTTCGAATTATTTTTGGTTTCTCCACTCTCTCGGAATTGAGGATTGGTTTCGGATTATATGTTTCTCCACTTCTCTCGGAATTGAAGGAAAGGTTCGGATTATTATGGTTCTCACTCTCTTCGGAATTGAGGAAGGTTCGGATTATAATGGTTTCTCCACTCTCTCGAATTGAAGGATTGGTTTTCGGATTTTATTTTGGTTTCTCCACTCTCTCGAAATTGAGGATGGTTTCGGATATTATGGTTTCTCCACTCTCTCCGGAATGAGGAAGGTTCGGATTATTATGGTTTTCTTCTCCACTCTCTCAAGAATTGAGGAAGGTTCGGATTATAATGGTTTCTCATACTCTCTCGGAATTGAGGAAAGGTTCGGATTATTATGGTTTCTCCACTCTCTCAGAATTGGGGAGGTTCGGATTATTATGGTTTCTCCACTCTCTCGGAATTGAGGAAGGTTCGGATTATAAATGGTTTCTCCACTCTCTCTTGGAATTGAGGAAGGTTCGGAATTTATTATGGTTTTCTCCACTCTCTCAGAATTGAGGAAGGTTTCGGGTTAATAATGGTTTCTCTTTCTACTCTCTTCAGATTGAGGAAGGTTCGGGTTATTATGGTTTCTCCACTCTCTTGGAATTGAGGAAGGTTCGGATTATTATGGTTTCTCCACTCTCCAGAATTGAGGAAGGTTCGGATTATTAGGTTCTCCACTCTCTCGGAATTGAGGAAGGTTCGGATTATAATGGTTTCTCACTCTCTCGGAATTGGAGAAGGTTCGGAATTATTATGGTTTCTCCAACCTCTCGGAATTGAGAAGGTCGGTTATTTATGGTTCTCCACTATCTCAGAATTGAGGATGTCGATTATTATGTTTCTCCACTCTCTCGGAATTGAGGATGGTTCGGATTATTATGGTTTCCTCCACTCTCTCGGAATTGAGGAAGGTTGGATTATAATGTTTCTCTCTACTCCTCTGCGGAATTGAGGAAGGTTCGGATTATAAATGGTTTTCTCTACTCTCTCGGAATTGAGGAAGGTTCGGATTATTAATGCTTCTCCACTCTCTCGGAATTGAGGAAGGTTCGGATTATTAATGGTTTCTCCACTCTCTCGGAATGAGGAAGGTTCGGATTATAATGGTTTCTCCACTCTCTCGGAATTGAGGAAGGTTCGGATTATTATGGTTTTATCCACTCTCTCGGAATTGGAGGAAGGTTCGTTATTATGGTTTTCTCCACTTCTCGGAATTGAGAAGGTTCGGTTATTATGGCTTTCTCCACTCTCTCTGGATTGAGGAAGTTTCGGATTATTATGGTTTATCCACTCTCTTCGGAATTGAGGAAGGTTCGGATTATATGGTTTCTTCTACTCTCTCGGATTGAGGAGGTTCGGATTATTTTGGTTTCTCCACTCTCTTGGAATGAGGAAGGTTCGGATGTATTATTATGGTTTCTCCACTCTCTCGGAATTGAGGAAGGTTCGGATTTCATGGTTTTCTCTACTCTACTCGGAATTGAGGAAGGTTCGGGTTATAATGGTTCTCACTATCTCTCTCTGGATTGAGGAAGGTTCGGGTTATTATGGTTTCTCCACTCTCTCGGAATTGAGGAAGGTTCGGGTTTATTAATGGTTTCTCCCACTCTCTCGGAATTGAGGAGGTTCCGGGTTATAATGGTTTTGCTCCACTCCTCTCGGAATTGAGGAAGGTTCGGGTTATTATTGTTTCTCCACTCTCTCGAATTGAGGAAGGTTCGGTTTATTATGGTTTCTCCACTCTCTCCGAATTGAGGAAGCTTCGGACTAATTATTGGTTTTACACTCTCATCGGAATTGAGGAAGGTATCGGGTTATTAATGGTTTCTCCACTCTCTCCGAATTGAGGAAGGTTCGGCTATTTATTATGGAGTTTCATCCCACTCTCTCGGATTGAGGAAGGTTCGGACCTGTAATATTATGGTTTTCACTCCACTGCTCTTTCGGAATTGAGGAAGGTTCGGATTATTATGGTTTCTTACTCTCTCGGAATTGAGGAAGGTTCGGGTTGATAAATTCGGTTTTCTCCACTCTCTCGGATTGGAAGGAAGGTTCGGATTATATGGTTTCTCCACTCTCTCGAATTGAGGAAGTTGGGATTTTAGGTTCTTCACTCTCTGAATTGAGGAAGGGTTCGGGTTATTATGGATTTCTCCACTCTTCTGGAATTGAGGAAGGTTCGGAATTATTATGGTTTCTCACTCTCTCTTGGAATTGAGGAAGGTTCGGAATTATTATGGTTTCTCCACTCTCGTCGGAATTGAGGAAGGTTCGGATTATTATGGTTTCTCTACTCTCTCGGATTGAGGAAGGTTCGGATTTATTATGGTTTCTCCACTCTCGCGGAATTGAGGAAGGTTTCGGATTATTTTATGGTTTCTCTACTCTCTTCGGAATTTAGGAAGGTTCGCGATTATTATGGTTTCTCCACTCTCTCGGAATTGAGGAGGTTCTGAAGGTTCGGGTTATTATGGATTCTCCACTCTCTCGGAATTGAGGAAGGTTCGGATTATTATGGTTTCTCTACTCTCTTGGAATTGAGGAAGGTTCGGATTATTATGGTTTCTCCACTCTCGCGGAATTGAGGAAGGTTCGGATTATTATGGTTTCTCTACTCTCTTGGAATTGAGGAAGGTTCGGATTATTATGGTTTCTCCACTCTCGCGGAATTGAGGAAGGTTCGGATTATTATGGTTTCTCTACTCTCTTGGAATTGAGGAAGGTTCGGATTATTATGGTTTCTCCACTCTCTCGGAATTGCTAAGTACTTTGTTTCGCATTAAATAAACTATCGACACAACAGATTGAGACGAACTGTTACTCGTTTTAGTAAAATCTGAGATGTTCATTATTATGACCAATAATGAAGCATACCGCCGAAGACACCCCAAATTTTGACAGGGTGGGGTGAGTTGTGCGGTGTTTTGGCGACATGTTTCAGTGAAATAACACAATAAAAGGGAGGGACTTTCATTATTACAGGGTGACGTAAGAAGAATATACCGCAGTCTCCCAAAACATCACCACAGCATATTACAAAACATGGAAAGATGTCATGTAAATGACCCTAGCTGTTAATATGTTAAACTGCATCAACCAACCAACATGATCGATAACTTTTAACGAGCTTCAGCTTTTCTCATCAAATATGAAAAAAATCAAATGCCAAACGTACTCGCATATAACTGATGATTTATTAAGGTAGTCCAGAAGTATTGAAAAGATTTTGGTTTCCGAAGAGAAACTAAATGAGAGACAAATGAGTTATTGTCTTTGATAAATACTGCTTATTTATTGTTATTCCTGACTGAAAGAACTGCTGAAAAATAGAGTTGTTTACCTTCGTTTTATTACCAATTTGATATCCTACAGTGTAGCAGTGTCTATAACAATGCCACATTTATATTACATTTCTAAGATTGTCATTTGTTTCTTTCTTCCGTTGTTTCGATGTTATATCAGTATACAGGTGTGCTTCTATTGTTACTGCATATAAACCCCACATACCTATGTCTGAAATCTGACGAAGGGTGACAAGTTAACACCTTGCTGACAGCAGGTGAAATTAATGTTTACATACAGGTAAAAAAGGCGTTAAAGGTAAATAGGTGTTATATATTAACGCTTTAGTGACAGCTGTAATTAAAGTGTCCGAGGCGAGTGCAACGTAATACACAAAATATAGCATATACAGGTAATACTGGAATAGGTTGTCATTTTAATATTCTTCATTTCCGTGATAAAGTCGACATGTTCACTCCATTTACTACTTCGGACAATATCATCACTCATATGTTTTGAGCGTAAACATCGATCCCCTAAGACTATTACTTGAGCTATAATTAAAGATGCTCCACCGCCGACAGAGCATAAATGATTTTCATTATTTGAACAATAATTGGTATTCAATCGTGTGTATGTATGTCTAATTAACACATTTTTTTTTTATATATTTTCATTTTGCCTTTGGTGCATGCGCAATCAGTACTTCATTCCATGTATGACATAGTACGTTGGAATTTTTTCGGGATGCAATTAATTATTTTTCATATTTTTAACTTGACGTAGAATTAAAAGCTCAAACTTTTCAATGGTGATAATGGTGTAAAGTAAGTAATTTTTGTAACTGAAGAAAAATACTAAATCGTCTGCTCCGTTTTTGATAATGAAAAAATACTATTTGTCGGCAGTGGAGCATCTTTAATCACCACAAAAATGATTGCTGGTAGCAGAGTCACACACATTAGAGCATACGCAGACCATATTGGGACACGTTGTCATTTCAATATTCGGCATTTTCGTGGTAAAACATATTGTGTAACATATGAAGTTCACGTACTACTTTTGGCAATAGTATTATGCGTATGTTCTGAGCGTAAGCATCATTTCCGTAAGATTTTTACCTGAGCTTTTCCCTTTAATGGCGCCGGTTTCATAATCTCATTCACAGTATGTATATTTGTAGGAAACATTTTTTTTCACGAGAGGAATGCATCACTCATATTAATTGTATTGTCCTTATAATCGCAGCCCTATTGAATTATTAATATTGTTAGTTTCGGTTTAACCCTTTATGGAAACGTTAGTTTTTGTGCATGTAATTAGACAGACGCTTACAATGCCCTTACATGAATCTACTTCATTTACTTTTTCATTATAACAAAAATTGTTATATTTCTTACAAGTATGCCAATCAATTGTGGTTTTACAATATCGCTTAATCTAACTATATCTTTTCATACTTATTTCTTTGAATTAAATTGCTTTTAATTATTTGACATGTATATGAAACGGCAAAGTAAATACTCCAGTGCATCACTCATATCATCTCCTTTTTCCTTTCTCTGATCCTCTCTCTTGACATCTCCTCAGTGTCGATTTCGAGATGAGCGCAGTGCCTGTGAAGAAGGCTGTAGGTCGTTCCTCCCTCACACCGTTTCTGTATAAAGTAAGTGACAGGACTGGCTGTTATGATTGGATATGCTGTTCAGTAGTTTCGGCAGTTTTGGTCAGTGATGCTCTCTCTTGACATCGCCTCAGTGTCGATTTCGAGATGAGCGCACGTGCCTTTGAAGACTTGGACAAACTTTCTGCTGTGATGTTACTGTTTTCTATTATAATTTGAAATGATATTGATAGAGGGAACTAAACATCAACATATTATATTATATTGATATAGGGAACTCAACCTCAACAGTTTATATTATATTGATATAGGGAACTCAATCTCAACAGTTTATATTATATTGATATAGGGAACTCAACCTCAACAGTTTATATTATATTGATATAGGGAACTCAACCTCAACAGTTTATATTATATTGATATAGGAACTCAACCTCAACAGTTTATATTATATTGATATAGGGAACTCAACCTCAATAGTTTATATTATATTGATATAGGAACTCAACCTCAACAGTTTATATTATATTGATATAGGGAACTCAACCTCAACAGTTTATATTATATTGATATAGGGAACTCAACCTCAACAGTTTATATTATATTGATATAGGGAACTCAACCTCAACAGTTTATATTATATTGATATAGGAACTCAATCTCAAAAGTTTATATTATATTGATATAATTCAAATTTGCTTGTTACGAGCATTTTCATTGGGTTAAAAATTTACTTTATCAGCCCATAAAGGAAAAAATGGCGTCGCCGTTTGTAACGTTGCTTCTGATTGGTTGAGATGACTGCGTAATGATTTCATAGACAAAAGAGTCCCAAAATGAATTTTGAATATTGAAGAGATTATCTTTAGTAAACTGAATTATAAGGATTAATTTGAATAAATTTTTTATGTTATGGAGATATAACACAAAAAAATCTGAGTGTACTCTCCTCATAAACCGCTTCGCAGTTTATTTAGAGTACACTCAGATTTTTGTGTTATATCTCCATAACATAAAAAATCTGTTCAAATTAATCCTTAAATAGGGAATTCAACCTCAACAGTTTATATCATATTGATAAAGGGAACTCAACCTCAACAGATTATATTATATTGATATAGGAACTCAACCTCAACATTTTATATTATATTGATATAGGGAACTCAACCTCAACAGTTTATATTATATTGATATAGGAACTCAATCTCAAAAGTTTATATTATATTGATATAATTCAATTTTGCTTGTTACGAGCATTTTCATTGGGTTAAAAATTTACTCTATCAGCCCATAAAGGAAAAAATGGCGTCGCCGCTTGTAACGTTGCTTCTGATTGGTTGAGATGACGGCGTAATGATTTCATAGACAAAAGAGTCCCAAAATGAATTTTGAATATTGAAGAGATTATCTTTAGTAAACTGAATTATAAGGATTAATTTGAATAGATTTTTTATGTTATGGAGATATAACACAAAAAAATCTGAGTGTACTCTCCTCATAAACCGCTTCGCAGTTTATTTAGAGTACACTCAGATTTTTGTGTTATATCTCCATAACATAAAAAATCTGTTCAAATTAATCCTTAAATAGGGAATTCAACCTCAACAGTTTATATCATATTGATAAAGGGAACTCAACCTCAACAGATTATATTATATTGATATAGGAACTCAACCTCAACATTTTATATTATATTGATATAGGGAACTCAACCTCAACAGTTTATATTATATTGATATAGGAACTCAATCTCAAAAGTTTATATTATATTGATATAATTCAATTTTGCTTGTTACGAGCATTTTCATTGGGTTAAAAATTTACTCTATCAGCCCATAAAGGAAAAAATGGCGTCGCCGCTTGTAACGTTGCTTCTGATTGGTTGAGATGACGGCGTAATGATTTCATAGACAAAAGAGTCCCAAAATGAATTTTGAATATTGAAGAGATTATCTTTAGTAAACTGAATTATAAGGATTAATTTGAATAGATTTTTTATGTTATGGAGATATAACACAAAAAAATCTGAGTGTACTCTCCTCATAAACCGCTTCGCAGTTTATTTAGAGTACACTCAGATTTTTGTGTTATATCTCCATAACATAAAAAATCTGTTCAAATTAATCCTTAAATAGGGAATTCAACCTCAACAGTTTATATCATATTGATAAAGGGAACTCAACCTCAACAGATTATATTATATTGATATAGGAACTCAACCTCAACATTTTATATTATATTGATATAGGGAACTCAACCTCAACAGTTTATATTATATTGATATAGGAACTCAATCTCAAAAGTTTATATTATATTGATATAATTCAATTTTGCTTGTTACGAGCATTTTCATTGGGTTAAAAATTTACTCTATCAGCCCATAAAGGAAAAAATGGCGTCGCCGCTTGTAACGTTGCTTCTGATTGGTTGAGATGACGGCGTAATGATTTCATAGACAAAAGAGTCCCAAAATGAATTTTGAATATTGAAGAGATTATCTTTAGTAAACTGAATTATAAGGATTAATTTGAATAGATTTTTTATGTTATGGAGATATAACACAAAAAAATCTGAGTGTACTCTCCTCATAAACCGCTTCGCAGTTTATTTAGAGTACACTCAGATTTTTGTGTTATATCTCCATAACATAAAAAATCTGTTCAAATTAATCCTTAAATAGGGAATTCAACCTCAACAGTTTATATTATATTGATATAGGGAACTCAACCACAACAGTTTATATTATATTGATATAGGGACTCAACCTCATTAGTTTATGTTATATTGATATAGGGAACTCAACCTCAACAGTTTATATTATATTGATATAGGGAACTAAACCACATACGTTTATATTATATTGATATAGGGAACTAAACCACAACAGTTTATATTATATTGATATAGGGAACTCAACCACAACAGTTTATGTTATATTGATATAGGGAACTCAACCTCAACAGTTTATGTTATATTGATATAGGGAACTCAACCTCAACAGTTTATGTTATAATGATATAGGGACTCAACCTCAACAGTTTATATTATATTGATATAGGGAACTCAACCACAACAGTTTATATTATATTGATATAGGGACTCAACCTCAACAGTTTATATTATATTGATATAGGGACTCAACCTCAACAGTTTATATTATATTGATAAAGGGAACTCAACCTCAACATTTTATATTATATTGATATAGGGAACTCAACCACAACAGTTTATATTATATTGATATAGGGAACTCAACCACAACAGTTTATATTATATTGATATAGGAACTCAACCTCAACAATTTATATTATATTGATATAGGGAACTAAACCACAACAGTTTATTTTATATTGATATAGGGAACTCAACCACAACAGTTTATATTATATTGATATAGGGACTCAACCTCAACAGTTTATATTATATTGATATAGGGAACTCAACCTCAACAGTTTATATCATATTGATATAGGGAACTCAACCTCAACATGTTATATTATATTGATATAGGGAACTCAACCTCAACAGTTTATATTATATTGATATAGGGAACTCAACCTCAACAGTTTATATTATATTGATATAGGGACTCAACCTCAACAGTTTATGTTATATTGATATAGAGAACTCAACCTCAACAGTTTATATTATATTGATATAGGGAACTAAACCACAACAAGTTATATTATATTGATATAGGGAACTCAACCTCAACAGTTTATATTATATTGATATAGGAACTTAATCTCAAAAGTTTATATTATATTGATATAGGGAACTAAACCACAACAGTTTATATTATAATGATATAGGGAACTCAACCTCAACAGTTTATATTATATTGATATAGGAACTCAACCTCAACAATTTATATTATATTGATATAGGGAACTCAACCTCAACAGTTTATATTATATTGATATAGGAACTCAATCTCAAAAGTTTATATTATATTGATATAGGGAACTAAACCACAACAGTTGATATTATATTGATATAGGGAACTCAACCTCAACAGTTTATATTATATTGATATAGGGAACTAAACCTCAACAGTTTATATTATATTGATATAGGGAACTCAACCTCAAGAGTTTATGTTATATTCTTTTGTCAATGTTGGTTTTATGTATTAATCTTTTTTAATATTAAAAAAGTATGAGTTTTTGTAAATAGATAAATATTTTCATCTATTTTAGCAAAATAGTATGGAAGAAAGTTGCATCGGAAATGACAAATAATGAATATATGAATATACAGAATTTGTGAGGTGGTTGTCAATAAGTTATTCTTGTTGTCTCACATACAGAACATTTGGTTTTGTACCCACGTTGATATTATAAGTTAAACTAGTTTTTCATTATCAGCATTTGAATAGGCCGATGATTATCTTCCACCTTTAACAGATATCTCAATAATCACTATTTCATTTGATTCTTTATAATTATTTCAATCAAGTCATCATTGTTGTTAGAAAATGAAGGATATATAATTTCTCCCATACCTACAGCTATAATATTGACTGGACTCATGCTGAACACTCATGTCGCCTGAGGCTGTATTGCATGGCTACCAATCAACGTGAACAAAAATACCATTTTCTAGGTAAAATTTTAACATTTTTTTTCAGAAACAAGGCTTAGTTTTCTTTATATAATATATAGAACGAGATTTGCATTGAAAATATCAGACATTTTTCATTAATGGAGAATTGACGTTTTTTCGAATTTATTTCAAAATAATGGATAATCATACTAGTAAAATATAAAACGTTGAGGTATGGAGAGAGAAATACTTTTCATGTGTGGATATGAATGGTATTGATATTCTTCCATCGGTAAGCCTGGGATTTTACAAGATTTTGTGACCCTCATTCATATCCCTATATAAAATAGACTTTTTAGTGCTGATAAACTATCAGGAATATTATTGGATTATAAACAAACGGTATATCATATACGCTACCAATATAGTACTTGTTTATAAACAGTGTATAAAAACAAGAAAGTGGTATTCAAAACAAACAAAACAATTTCCTGTAGAGTGAAGAGTACGGAGCCTGTAATGTTACACAGTGATTGTTTCACCACGAGCTCTACTTATTATGTAACTAACTCGATATACCAATACGAGAATATCAATCAAAACACACAAAATAATAATATTTAGCATATTTTATGCGTTATAATAAATTAATAATGACTAAAATTTAAAGAAAAATCATCCGTCATTATAAATTAATAATGACTATAAATAGAAAAGATTTTTTTTTCCAAATATTTAAAAAAACTTTTATATGATCTATGTCCGAGACAAAATGCAGAGTAGGATGTTTCATAACAAAATATGTGTATTGCAGTCAGGGCTTTATGACAGATAGCGTATCAAGTACATTAGGAATACAAAACGACGCCAAGAAGTGCGAACATGTTGTAAGAGGTATATATCATAGAGAAAAAACACTGACAAGATACCTGATGTATGGACATTAAAGGGTGTTAAACGTGGCCGAGGTAGGGATATTAACAGTAGGTCGGTGGACAGTACACGCCTGACAGGTATACATCAATGTCATGGTCGACAGGTGGCTATACAGAACGGGCTGTCATAAACATGTACACAAGGAGATTGGTGTGTACAGACACTGCAAGTCATTCTCTTGAGTTAACCACTCTTCGTATCCATTCTGCGGTTGTTTTTGTTATGTAAGAAATTATCATGTTTGTTGTGTCAAACGACGACGTTTTAATATGTTTATCCATGTACAATGTACATGTATAATTGTTAAAATGTCGTTTTAGTATTTTTATTATTTATGTTTTTTAATTGATATTTAAATAATTCATATTCAAATCAGTGTTTGCTTTCTTGATTTTGTGATTTATGATAATGTTCATTTTAAGTTTATTTTATCTATTTATGTTTTTTGTCTTCATATGTCAAAATGTTTCTGTTTCTTTTTACTAACCTAACTACATGGAGTGTGGGGTACACACTGATAGCAGATTAATACACTTTTTATCTATACATGTATCGAAAAATTCAATGTTAACGGTCACTTAGATAGATTACGTCTATATTCCATACAGATTATGTTGTTGATGAACGTATATGCATTTTTATAATGAAAATGAACCCAATCTCAAAAACACCTCCAAGGCACTGAATGTTTTTGATATCGTTAAAACTCAGTATGAATGCTTGTACTTTCGTTATTTAGTAAATTCAAAGTAAATCTTAAAATGCAACATTTTGTATTTTTGAAAAGATTTCTACTTCTATTTTTATGTTCATGTAGGTCATATTCATTTCTCTTTTACTTTGTTCATCACACATCAAGAACAATTACATGTATATATATATCTATTTCACAGTCTCCACACAAACAAGAAGAAATTAACGTATTACAAAATATGATTAACTATTTGTACAATAGCTTTTTTATGTAAAAAAAATTTAAGCTAACAAACATTTCTGTTCCTAACTCGATAGTTAATGTGGTTAGGTAACCCATTGTCATTATTTGGCAGAGATATATTTGTCTGATTAAGGTGACAGTGTACAACGTCACCGGACAGGTAAATACAACCTCATGATAGTATTCCCTTAGTTGTGTAAGAATAATTTAAACAGACAATACTTTAAATTAAATTTAATTTAAACAGACAATACTTTAAATTAAATTTAATTTAAACAAACAATATTTAAAAAACATGAGAACAATAGAAACGCTTTTTTGGATAAAATAAAGGATTAAGATTATGTTAATGCGCAAGATTAGTATTTGATTTATTTGATGGAAAATATTTAGAATAACATAAAATGTAGGTTTTTTTAGATAAAATAACAAGTTTCGAATATGCTCAAATAAACACAATCCCGATTCGGAATGGAAATGGAAATATTTTAGACATATTTTGGAACAAAACCCTTCCCTAGATTTCGCTATTTTTGCTATCAGAACAATTTTTCGAATAATATGACTTCGTGAATGAAATATGTCTGATTTCAGAATATACCTTATCACATATCAAGTACAATAGAAAATGCGTATCACGCAAAACATATATTCGTCCTCTGCTTGTATTACTCTATACGTCTGCTCTGTTGTAACGTAATAAAGCCCACATTCCGTAAATATTGTTATCCAAATTAAATATTGCAAAAATCATTCGCAGCAAGAGAACGTGTGTTAAGGTGCTACCCGTTGATGAAGATACACTTTCCTCGGAAAAGGGATTGTATTTATATCGACGTGGACGAAAAAACCCCAGTAATTCCTGATATAAATAAGTATTTTTTGAGTTCATGACCAAATGAACACGAGTAAATAATTATCTATATGTATAAAAAGCACATTCTAAAATGAAATATATCGATAGGTTGTTTAATTGGCAAGTTGATCCCTGTATGACACCAAAAAAATTACAGGTGTGACCCATTAACTCATTTTCTTTGTCCTCACTGAACAGTCATTTATTGCTAGTGGGCTATATTTAGGCATTATTTTATGGATATTGCTTTCCTATCGTGGTTGACTGGGGTATAGTCTTATATAAATCTTATATAGAATACACACAATTTCGTTATCAGTTATACCAGCGCTATATAGTATTAACAAATCAAATACCAAAAAATGTTTGGAAATCGTAAAAATCATTTATTTAATTAAGACATTCTGTTCATTTCACTCCAATAACATATAATTAAAATGTGCTTCCAATGAAATATGAAACTCATATTTGTCATAATCTAATAATGTTTTACACTAATGTATTATAGATTTAATTCAATTTCATTCGCTTCATATGGTGGCATATTTCTGTCATCGAGTTAGTTTAGGTCGAATGACGGTAAGTCGAGTTATAACATGACTTGTTGAGATAGTTATGTCTGTAAGATGAGTTTGAACACGACAAATCCATATTATCATATTGGAAAGTCGAGTTTCACTATCGTGACTGACTATTGTGGATCTCGTCGTAATAAGGTGAGTCAAGTCAATTTTCCAGGATATAAGTCGACTTTCCGTGATCTAATTCGACTTGCCGACAGAAATATTTCAACAAGTCATAATATAATTCAACTGGTCGACATAATTATCTCGGCAAAGTTAAGTTACATAACTCTAACTAAAATAACACGATGGCAAAAATATGCCACCATAGCTTCATATCTGAAGGGATTATATAAAAGCTCACATAATCTAAGCTTCAAATAGTTTATCAATAAAAACAAAGAATATTTCTTGACATAATAACATTACAGTTTCATTTAAAGCCAAATCAAGACATCGTAAACTTTTTTTTAATTGTGATTACAATATGCCGTGGTTTAGAGTAATCAAGTATTACCGATGAAAATTATGATAACAATAGCACTGACAAAAACCATTATCTTTTCACGTAGTTAACATAAAAAACAAATAGCCTCGCAATGTCCTTATATGCATTTATAAATTCAACATTTTATAGAATTACTACATGCATGACGTTCTTGTTTACCATTATTTATCATGAAGTTTTTTATTCATACTTTTTTAAGCAAAATGCTTTCCCCTTAAGCACCACTGCTGAATACAATTGTTTTTGGAGAGTTTGATTTCCGTCAAATCTGACATGTAACATTTACTTTCATAAGATAAAAAGATCAAAATAATCTTAATCTGATGAAATGCTGGAAGATTTTTATTTAGAATATTCTTCAACACTACGATCATAACCTTTACGAAATTAGCGACAAACTCTTCAGTATTTCATAATATGTATAATCCCGAAAGTCAAAAAATAAATAAAATGCACACATTATCATACCAAAAAATATCGTATGTGTGTAACATGCTGAACATTTTCAAAATTAAATAAAATACTTTTTCTTGGTAAAAATAACTTGATATGATACTGGACTTAAAACAAACAATAGCACTTAAAAACATATATTAATCCGTATATAATTCACTACGACACAGACACTTTCTGATATACGTGTACATCTGTACAAGGTGAATCAAATCAACTTACACGCGCATAACTTTAAAGATGCTCCACCGCTGACAAATGGTATTTTTTCTCTATCAAATACAGGAGCAGACGATTTAGTATTTTTCTTCAGTTACTTACTTTACACCATTACCACCATTGAAAAGTTTCAGCTTCTATTTTTACTTCAAGATAAAATATCAAAATTAATTAATTGCATCCCGAAAAAATGTACATGGCACTATGTACTATATGGAATGAAGTACTGATTGCGCATGCACCAAAAGCAAAATAAAATATTTCATATCATTTTTGTGTTAATTAGACATACATATACACGATTAAACACCAATTATTGTTAAAATGATGAGTATCGTTTATGCTCTGTCGGCGGTGGAGCATCTTTAATGTACATGTTATTCAGTTAATAATAAATTCTTTTTTAGATTTTCATTCGAAACGTAGCTTTCAAATGTGTTCCTTTTCTGAGAATAAATGTCCCTTTTAATGCCATAGTTGTTCTATTTTATGTCTAGTAGGTCTATGTTCCCATTAGTGAAACAAAAGCAATGCATTCGGGATTGACCCATAAAAACGTGTGCAAAGAGAGTCTCCAAACTTTCATCAGTTGTAATGACATTTTGGGGAGTTGGTTACACATACCCTGTATATATCCGAATAAACAGTTTAATAAGTTCTTAAGGGAACCTGTTTATTGGCGTTGCTTGCTGATTTCTCAAAACATCGAAATCACCCAAAACAGATAAAAGAGAATGCCGCTATGGCTTGAAAGCTATTTTTGTCATATCAATGATATAAATGTTTTTTAGGAGTGAAACTTGAAATCAAATCGATTTAAAATGAGTTTTTCACTATATCTCATTTATATTTTCCATAGAACATATGATTTGACAAAAAATATGAGTATTCTATCTCGGTTAAGAAATTTGGCAATTTTCAATTTGAATTTCCAAAGCATAGTATTCAAGGAAACAGTGAAATGTAATTTTTTCCATAATTCCTTTCCACAAATGGAATAGTCGTGACTATATTAATTATTCGCGATATAGCATTGATTTAATCACCGAAAAATGACTTTTATGAAAAATGTGTCAAATAGCAAAAGATATCTCTCGCGTTTAGTCTCTCACGTGGCTACATAGGAATCCTGTCTCGAACTATAAAGCAGCTGTGTATATGTATGCTCTCCGGTAAGCATAACTTTAGTTTTGTACCAAACGAACATAACAAACGCTAATACGATCAGTAATAGCAGTAATTCTGGGAACAATGCTACCGATAGTCAGGCGAGTGCTTGTAGGCCGGATGTCCTCTTCGCTCTCGGAAGTTGCTTGATCTGCATTCCATTCGCTGCTTGGATGTTCAGTGCCTTGGAGAAGATGTTATTGAGATTAGGTTCTATCCGCTTGTTACTTTCTATCTCCATCATGTCGTGTCCAAACATGGGCATGAAGGAAGCCATTCCGGACAAAGCTGTTCCTGAAGGAAATTCGTCTCTGTGTGTATGCCCTGTTTTCATGGTTGTAGGGGGCATGTTCATGTCCATAGCTAGCGGTGTAGCGGCGTCTAATCTACTACCAGGATGACGTGTAACCCAATGTGGACTCTCGTTAAGTGGCGTCGTTTTACTTGTTGTCATCATTGGTCGAAATCTTACTGTTGTTTCTATTTGATGATTATGTTGTAGTGGCGGATTGTTGTTTGTCGCTGTTTCTTGTCGCTGATGTATCTGCGAGCTGTTGTTTGTCGCTGTTTCTTGTTGTTGATGTACCGGTGGACTGTTGTTAGATTTGTTATGTTCCTTCACATGATGGTGCCCCCTACCATTCCCCGAAACCTGATTTCCATATACAGCTACGCTGCTATGCCCGTTTCCATTCTTTAGACTGAAGGTTGCCGAATTAGTAGGAGTGGCTATCTTAGGTTTCGGGGAAGTAGTGGATAAAGTTTTAGGTGTACGGGTTGTTTTTCTTAAAATGTTATTTAATGGATTATGGTGATTTCCTTGGGCGGCACCAAAATCACCCTCAGGTTCCCGAACCTGATTCAAACTTCGCGCTGCCTCATCTCCAAAACTGATATCGCCATTCACTGCAGTCATGACCAATCTACTCGGTAACCCGTTGATTGATGTCATTTCCGGTTGCGGATTTTGTATTAGATCTTGTTTCGACGGTGTCGGATGACGTAACGGAGAGCGCGTAATTGATGTTTCCGTTGTACTAGGTGTCTGAGTTGTGCGAGTTGAAGATGATGCTGTCTGGGGCAAGTGAGTAACCCTAGCCGAGCCTGTAGATCCCTGTTTAGTCGTGGGCATGGTTGTTTGTGTGGTGTTAGAAGTACTTGGTGCTGGGGTCGAGGTTTTATTGGCGAAAATATCCGTAAGTCTCTTTAATATTTCTTTACTGTTTGGGAACGTATGAAGGAAAGCATGGATATCTGCTATCGACAGAGATGCGGTATCGTTTGCGATTGTTTGATTTCCTGTAAAAGTTGTCCTATTGTTGATAATGGGCAATGTGTTCACAACTGGAGTAGGTGTCGTTATTAAAGTCCTCTGTGTAACTCCTGCTTGATGGTTTGTACTTACAGTAGACCTTCTGGTCACAAATCTCTCACTAGGCACCGGGACTTTTACTCTTTCATTTTCAAGTTTGACGAGTTCAGCTAGCACATTATTAACTACCATATCGGCACTCTGCTGTTCTTTTGCTACCTTGTGCATTAATTGCTTGTTCTTGTTGTATTCCATCAGAGCCAACCTGTTGATGAGTTCCTGTATAACGTTCGTATTTCTGACTAAGTCACGCCGCATGCCACCATAGAATGGATCTATGATATTTATTGTCTCTATGCTACTCGTGAAGTTAGACTCGTCTTCTTCGTCATCTCCTGATGGCTTCGTAGGCTCTGTTGGAACCTCTGAAGACACAACTGCTTCGGTTACAGCTGTAGTAATATCTGGTGTTGGGGTATTTGAAATTGGAGCTTTTGTCGCCATGGATGGCGTCATAGGTACATCTGGTGCATTCATAGGCTTAGCCGTTACAGCTAAAAACGCAGCCGTCGGCACTTCAGGGGTTGACGGTACCGCACCTGCGTCCAGCCCGGCATTGGGCGGTGTTGCATCTAGGCTGGTTCCATTAATTTCAATTTCTTCGGGTATGTCGGTGACCCCTGTGTTTATTTCTGGTTCTGCCTCCCAGTTCCCATTTGTACTTGCAGGAGGTTTCGCAGGTGCTGGTGTTGCTAATGGGACTGATTGTCCAATGGCTGAAGACCCTAGAGGAACAGACAGCGGTGGCATCGGACCCTGTGTCATTTTTGCATTAGTATCATTGCCGAACGGACTGACTGTCACAGCTTCGCGGAGACTAATGACCCTCACACCACCCATTCCATCTGGGACTATCTTAACGCCCTTGGAATTTGGATCAATCTGTATTACCATTCTCTTATTTGGATTCGCAGTGGTTCCGCCATTGAATCCACTATTCGGCGATGCCGACACTTGGTTGAAAAGAGGACTCTGAACGGGTGCAGCTGGCCCGATTCCTTGGAAAGTTTGGCCACCAATCGTTCCGATAGAGGCTCTCTGCGGTGGACTTGACGGTGCAGTATTCACGGGTTGGCCAGTAAGTAGTCTGTGGATCTGGTGAATGGTTTCCTGGCTTAACACTTGTGCATTATTGCCTGCCTGCTGATTGCCTATCGGTTGTTGATTCAATGTCTGTATAAGTGGTTGAGTATTGGCAGGTTGATTTGCAATTTGTTGTGTGAAAGTGGACTCACTAGCTCCTCCGAATGTATTCTGATGTGCAATCAATGGACCCTGTGCATTGGTTTGTGCGCCAAGGGCATGTGCATCTTGACGTATACTGTGTGAAATGGGCTGTTGCATACCCCCTGCGTTGTTGTTAGCAAGTGTCTGACCTATCGCCAGTTGCGAGCCTAAGACACTTGGGCTTCGTTGGATGACACCAGAGGTTTGTATGGTGTTACTCTGCACTCCTCCAATTACAACACCTGGTACTTGATCGACAGGACTTGGTGTAATGAACTGACCGATGGCGCCGCTTTGATCCTGAACTAGCTGCCCTTGAACTTGTTGCAGTTGGCCTTGATCATGCACAGGCGAACTTGGAATAGGGAAACTATGTTGCATATCATTAATACTTCTGGAAAATTGGTTCTGATTTACAGAATTTAATTGTTGTGATTGAACAACCCCGGCAGATTGTTGTTGAATACCAGAATTTGAAGCTTCCTGTACCTGTACACTTTGTTGGTGCGGCGAATTCAACGCTATTGTTTGAACATGACTTCGCTGAGGTTGTACCTCTATACCATTCTGTATTCCTGTTGACTGAGCGACACCCGTTTGAGAACTTGATACCACCGGCTGGCCGTCAACAATAATGTTGTTCAAATCTGGAACATTTGGAACTGGAGCACGATGGTTCATGGTCTGTTGCGGAACCTGCATTGCATTTGAACCAACCGAAGACTGAATAGTTCCCTGTGTATTACTATTGACGAATGTTTGCTGAGCAGGCGACTGATGAATTTGAGCCTGTGTCTGCCAGGCTGTATTTTGTTGAATAGGCTGTTGAACTTGTTGACTAATCGGCTGCTGGACTTGCTGAATCGGTTGCTGAATTTGTTGAATCGGTTGTGTGACTTGTTGAATCGGTTGTTGAACTTGCTGGACTGGTGAATGTCCTTGGCTCTGGATACTGACTCGACCAAAAACATTACCAACCGTATTCCCTTGCATAAACTGGTCGTTTCTAATGATTGGATCAATCCCTGCACTTGGCGTTTGGCCCATACCTTGGATCGCATTTATCACTTTTTGTTGCACACCAATAATAGGATCAACTTGCCTTGTCTGTGTCTGACCTCCCTGCATGTCTGTCATGATTTGTTGAGAATTTGGTTGTATTTGTTCGTTCATTACACCGACCGCTGTTCTTGCATCACTAGCAACACCAATACCTTGTGAAAAGCTATCCAACTGATTAGTACTTTGAATAAAATTACTTTGCTCTGACTGACTTTGTGGGAACATGTTTTGGGGAATGACATCTTGCACAAACTGAGTTTGTTGTTCTGGTGCAAACTGATCCAAGTTTTGAATAATGCCTTGGTTCATATCAGTTATAGGTACCCCAAGATCTAACGGATTCCACACGACGCCATCATTGGTTGATGATACAACAGGGCTGTTGATAAATACATTTCTGTCATTTCCTGATAAAGCAATCCCCCGAGGATCAGAGAGGTCATTCGCCATGAAAGCATCACTGTTAAGCAAATTGTCCTGAACCTCAAATCTTTGATTATCGATTCCTAACCCTGCTTCATCGAAAGTCGGTCTGATAATTGGTTGTATGATAGGTTGAATCCTATCCACACCGACGGCGCGTCCGGAGCCTCCGGCTCCCCTTCGCTGGCCGGAAGTCCTTACTGCATTGCCGACACTAGATGTACGGGATCTACTTCCTGTGCTCTGTCTTGTGTTGGACTGACGTCTGTTTCCTTCTGCCACACTCATTCCAACACCTACCCCGACAGATCCAGGCATAGATGATTTCAGTTGATCCAAAAAGCTATTAATGGAAGGAGGCAATGCGTTGTTATGAGTGATACCACCCCCGGAGCTACCGCTTCTAGCGCGGGGATTCGAACGACGGATGTCCTTAGTTGCAACTGGCCTGATCCGTGAAGAACTAGATGATCTTGTCCGCTGACCTGTGTTTGACCTTTGTGTAGAACCTCCTGTAGAAGAAGTATTTCCTGAAGTACGCCGTGACGAGCTTCTGTTGACTGCGACAGGTGTACGAGATGCGGTCTTTTCTGATACACCAACTGTTGAGGAGGAACCTTGTGAGGACCGCCATGACGTACTACGCGACGCAGCACGCGATGAACCTCGTGAAGATGTTCCAGATGAGGATGTCGGTTCACGTACTGCTACTCCTGAGGACGATGAACTACGCGAACTGCTTCTTGTTGACGTTGCTGGACGACGCTGTGATACTGCAGAACCAGACGATCTTGAGGATGCACGAAACGGAATCCTAGCACGGGAAGATGAACTTGCACGCGATGGCCCGCTTGAAAGTGAAGCACCTGTTCGTGTAGAGATATTTGATGCACTTCCACGTGACGAGGTGCTACTGCGTGACGCTACGCGATTTGTTCTTTGTGCAGCTGTGCGAGTAGGCTCACTTGCGCGTGATATGGCTATGTTACGTGGTGTTGCTCTGGACCGTGATGATACACCTACGCGTGACGATGATCTCGTTCGAGATGGAACTCTAGCGCGTGATGAAGATATCGACGATGTCCTTCTTTGTGAGCCTTGTGAGGATGTGACAGTACGGCCGTTTGTTCTAACTGACGATCGTGAGTTTACAAACGCCTGGTCACATGTTCGCCCTGGAATACATCTTTCAGACAGTCGGTTAACGCCCCTTTGATCCGTTGTGCGGCTACTTGTTCGGCTAGGACTCTACAAAACATAAAACAGATTATCGGTATAGATATAATTGTAATGATAAAGAAGGCCAAAAAGTACCATACAAATGGAGCAAATGGAGACATTTGAGAAAATATAGTAGCATGCATCGGCTGTGTAACATTTTTGCATATGTCACTTGAGTTATATGACCTGGAACGAATTTCATTTGCTGAAAAGATTTTAGCAATACATTTGTGAGATTTAAAAAAATGTTTTTGTAACTATGTTTAAAAAAGTATTTTAAAGTTTGTGTTTATTTCATATGAGTATTTTCTACATACACAAACATGCATCCTCTTCTAAAGGTAGTTATTCTGCTTATTATTTGTTACAGATTGATTTCATTCAAATTCTTTTTTCAAACAATATTTCAATGTCGGCATACAGGTACATGGTGCAAATCCTTTTGTCAAAACTTTCAAAGCAACATCAACAATAAATTCGAGAAGAAATTCGATAGAACACAAAGGTATGTCTAGTGCTAAAATTCCCATTATACTGTCTATCAAGGGATTGTTTTCGATTGTTGCACCACAAATCAAAACGCATGCAAATGTAGTGGCGTCACTGCACCTCCTTGTGACACCCTGGATGGACACAAGTAATTGAGATTATAGACAACCTTTAATTAATAGTAAATATTGATTAAGTATATAATTAATACCATTTTATTTGCAATTTTCAAATCATAGGGTAGTCATTATTCAAAATTTAATAATCGTAATTAAGTTAATATTGTTCAACCATTCTTAAATTGTTATAGATGGACAATGTTAAGCTTTCAATATCGATGTGTAAACGCAATAATATCCTAGATAAATTTTGAAAAATTATTTAGTCGTAAGGGTGATTTTATATATTTTTAAAGGTTCTAACATATTTTGCATGTAAAAAATGAAACATGTTATGTTAAAGTAGCATGTTTCATGTAAAACAAGAGTCCCATAGGGAATTATCGCTCACATGGTTTGTAATGCCAAGTTATGTTCTGGTTACAGGTTCATTGTTTCTTTTCTAACGGGAAATAGAGGTAAATATTTAAATTCCTATCAGGCCTTCCCCCTCCTGCTCCCGGGGTGTCATAGCCAAAACTTGTACATATTTTGTACCTCTTCCACCAGGATGTTTCTGGCCAAAAAGCCATGCTGAACTCCAGGACTAGTAGCGATTTAAAGGAGTTATTTCTCTTTCCCGAATCGGGTCCCGTCCCTCTTGCACCACTGAGGGTCAGAACCAAAATTCATACAAACTCTGTTCCCCTTTCCCCAAGTATGTCTCTGGCCAAATTTGTTTATAATCCATGTAGAACTCTATGACTAGTAAGTATTTAAAGGATTTACCTCTATTTCCCCTATTAGATCCCGCCCCTCCTACCTAGGGTGGTGTGGGAGGATGAGGGGGGGGGGTGGTGGGGGTGGGGGTGGGGGCAGAACCAAGGTTTCTGGCCAAATTTTATTGCAATCTATGTAAAACTCTTTATAGCTATTTAAAGGAAATGTTGACAGACGGACGACGGACTCCGAGACATGACATTTGCTCACCGGCTCTTAGGGCCAGGTGGGCTAATAAATGATGTACATGCAATTTGAGTTGAATTTAATGTATTTTCCTGTTTTTCCATGCAGATTTTGATAAGTATGAATGCCCTATGTTTGCAAATTTCAAGCAAAATAGTCATAGATGTATTTGATGTTATCAGTATTTATAACCATCCAAAGTGATTTCTCCGTTGCTAAGTATAATGTAAATTCAATTGTGTTTGAAATATAATTAACATTTTCTCATCACTGTCCAGTGAGCTAATGTTCCTACGAGGGATGTTCCGAAATTAATGTTACTTGCGCAATATCTCGTGGAAATCGTGCTAAATGGGCTTAAAACTAAGTTGAAAACGTAATTGAAATTAGTTAGGGCCTATATCAAAGGTAGGTCTCTACTTGGCTTAAAGCCGGTGGATATGCATCGTGAGGTGTGTGATATATATGGGAAGGGTCAAATGTCATTTATGACTATTTGTAGGTGGGTTGCTCGATTTAAGTCGGGACATCAGCAGCTTAAAGATGCTGCCCACACAGGTCGCCCTGCAACAACAACAACAAAGCATAACATTGAACTAATTCGGCAAATCCTTGAAAAAGATGCAAGGTACACTGTCCGGCAGTTAGCTAAAATGACAGGCTTGTCTTTAGCACGTATTCATTGCATTTTAAAGAAACATCTTAAGCTGGGCAAGATCAATGCCAGGTATACGCACCGTGAGGAAGGTTTTGAATGTCATATTCTTTGATAACAAGGGTCCAATCATTCAAATCACTGTTCCAAAAGGCAAAACTGTCACAGCGAAGTATTATAGAGACGTTGTACTTCGAAAACTTAAGAAAGTCTACAAACGCCACCGCATTGTAACGGAGTTTTTGGAAGCAGAAAAGGTCACTGTCCTCCCCCACCCTGCATATTCACCAGACTTGGCCCCCTTTGACTTTTTCTTGTTCTCCAAACTAAAATTTCACCTGTCTGGAACAAAATATCAATCAAGAAATGCCCTTGGCTCTGCCATTTACCAGTATCTTATTAGTATACCAATTCAAGAGTACGAAAATTGTTTCCAAAAGTGGATCGATCGGTTGAAACGATGCATAAATGCAGAGGGGGAGTACTTTGAGGGACAGGGCAAAGTAAAATGATCAGAATTACTTCTATCAAAGAGAAATCACCAAAGTAACAATAATTTTTAAACACCCCTCATATGTTGTCTGTTTTTCTGTGAATTCAATTGTAAGCAATTTAAACTTAAGATCACATTCTAAGATATTCATTTAACATTTTTATCTTGAATGAGATAATCAAATAAATTTTTTGACTTGTATTGAAATCGGGTTATGATAATAAGATGTATAGCAGAATGATGTTATCTGGAAGACGTTTATATCACTTCTTTGTCCCTTATCAATATTGTTTTACCTTATTGATTGCTTAAGAAAAGTTTAACCTTACGGCTTACAAGTAAATGCATGCAACATGAAAAAGTACAGGCCACATACAGTTTCATGAACATTCCTTAAATTTAAGGAATCTCTTAACTTAAGATTCCACATAAAAGAGCATTACAAAAATTTAGGGAAAAATCTCAAGTTATTGAGCCTTCATTAATTGTAATGTTTTCCTATGGAAAATGTAAATTTAAGAGATTCCTTAATTTAAAGAATGTTCATAAAACTGGGCCCAGGTAAAAATCTACCTGAAAATATGTGCTATATCAGAACAGACTACAATTTGGATGTCATTGTTCTCTAGTGTTTGTATCAATTCTTTGCCCCCTACCCCCCCCCCCCCAAAAAAAAAAAAAAAAAAAATATAGTAAACAAACAAACCATTTCAATCCAAAGCTTTATTAACACAATTAGTATTAAGACACTAAGTATAATACTGAATTATTTATGATATTTATACCTGTCAAATTAACACCAGAGCCAGAAAAATGATGACGGTATTTTTGATGTGTCATCTTCCACATGTACTTCCATGTATTTAGACATAATGATAATACAATCGTTATTATCCTAACGGCGCCAACCATGATGTCTACTGTCAATCTGGATCAATAAAGCCGTGAAACACTTATAGGCCACTGGTGTAATAAAACAAACATTTGGATGACGTTGATGGAGCGTATTATTACTACTAAATAGTAAAATTACACAAGTTAATGTCCGAAATGTTCCTAGCGAACTTCCTAGAAACATTGGAATTAAAGAAGGGAATACTAAATCTTAGGTTAATCCTGTAGGATATTGTAATTAAACTTGAAATCAACAAGTAGATGAACTGTTTTAATATTGTTTAACGGATTATCTTCTTAGGCTTATCAATATTGAAAGAAAAGAAATGATAGACTTAGAATTGTATGTAAAGATGATAATGAGACTCTACAAATAATTTGTTTTTTGTCTTCAAGTTAAACGTCCTATTAAAAGCCAGGGTTATGTAGAGGACGTGCCAAGCTTGATGGTGGAGGAAAGCCGGAGTAGCCGGAAAAAACCAACGACCAACAATCAGAACCTGGCAACCTCGTAACCAAGAGGTTAAGGTCTTGGGGTACCGGTTTATATACAATGGATGTACCGGTGTGCACACTGAAGGATGTACCGGTGTACACACAGAAGGATGTATCGGTGTATATACAAAAGGGTGTGCCGGTGTATAATCAGAAAAAGGTACCGGTGTATATACAGAAGGATGTACCTGTATAAACACAGAAGGATGTACCGGTGTACATACAGAAGGATGTACCGGTGTATATACAGAAGGGTGTGCCGGTGTAGACACAAAAGAATGTGCCGGGGTAGACTCAGAAGATTGTACCGGTGTACACAAAGAAAGATGTACCTGTGTATCTACAGAAGGATGTACCAGTGTATATACAGGAGGATGTACCGGTGTATATACAGCAGGATTTGCCGTTGTAGACACAGAAGGATGTGCCGGTGTATATAAAAAGATGTACCGGTGTATATACATGAGGATGGACCGGTGTAAACACAGATAGATGTACCGGTGTAGACACAGAAGGATGTACCGGTGTAGACACAGAAGGATGTACCGGTGTATATAGAAGGATGTACCAGTGTATATACATGAAGATGTACCGGTGTAAACACAGATGAATGTACCGGTATACACATAGAAGGATGTACCGGTGTATATACAGAAGAATGTACCGGTGTATAAACAGAAGTATATACCGGTGTATATACAAAAGGTTGTACCGTTGTAGACACAAAAGGATGCACAGGTGTATATACAAAATGATGTACCATTGTATATAGGGAAGGATGTACCGGTGTATATAGAGAAGGATGTACCGGTGTATATACAGAAGGATGCACCAGTGTATATACAGAAGGATGTACCATTGTATACAGAAAGATGTACCGGTGTATATACAGAAAGATATACCGGTGTATAAACAGAATTATATACCGGTGTATATACAAAAGGATGTAGCGTTGTAGACACAAAAGGATGCACAGGTGCAATACAAAATGATGTACCGTTGTATATAGGGAAGGATGTATCGGTGTACACACAGAAGTACATGTATGTACCGGAGTATATACAGAAGTGTGTAAGGGTACATATACAGAAGGATGTACCGGTGTATACAGAAGGATGTACCATTGTATACAGAAAGATCTACCGGTGTATATACAGAAGGATGTACCGGTGTATATACAGAAGGATGTACCGGTGTATACACAGAAGGATGTACAGGTGTATATACAGATGGATGTACCTGTGTATATACAGAAGGATGTACCAGTGTATATACAGAAGGATGTACCAGTGTATACAGAAGGATGTACCAGTGTATATACAGATGGATGTACCTGTGTATATACAGAAGGATGTACCAGTGTATATACAGATGGATGTACCGGTGTATATACAGGAGGATGTACCGGTGTATATAAAGAATGATGTACCAGTGTATATACAGATGGATGTACCGGTGTATATACAGAAGGATGTACCGGTGTATATACGGATGGATGTACCGGTGTATATACAGAAGGATGTACCAGTGTATATACAGATGGATGTACCGGTGTATATACAGAAGGATGTACCAGTGTATATACGGATGGATGTACCGGTGTATATACAGAAGAATGTACCAGTGTATATACAGAAGGATGTACAGGTGTATATACAGAAGGATGTACCGGTGTATACAGAAGGATGTACCATTGTATACAGAAAAATGTACCGGTGCATATACAGATGGATGTACAGGTGTATATACAGAAGGATGTACCGGTGTATATATAGAAGGATGTACCAGTGTAAACACAGAAGGATGTACCAGTGTATATACAGAAGGTTGTACCAGTGTATATACAGAAGGATGTACCGGTGTATATACAGAAGGATGTACCAGTGTATATACAGAAGGATGTACCGGTGTATATACAGGAGGATGTACCGGTGTATATACAGAAGGATGTACCGGTGTATATACAGAAGGATGTACCGGTGTATATACAGAAGGATGTACCGGTGTATATACAGAAGGATGTACCGGTGTATATACAGAAGGATGTACCGGTGTATATACAGAAGGATGTACCGGTGTATATACAGAAGGATGTACCGGTGTATATACAGAAGGATGTACCGGTGTATATACAGAAGGATGTACCGGTGTATATACAGAAGGATGTACCGGTGTATATACAGAAGGATGTACCGGTGTATATACAGAAGGATGTACCGGTGTATATACAGAAGGATGTACCGGTGTATATACAGAAGGATGTACCGGTGTATATACAGAAGGATGTACCGGTGTATATACAGAAGGATGTACCGGTGTATATACAGAAGGATGTACCGGTGTATATACAGAAGGATGTACCGGTGTATATACAGAAGGATGTACCGGTGTATATACAGAAGGATGTACCGGTGTATATACAGAAGGATGTACCGGTGTATATACAGAAGGATGTACCGGTGTATATACAGAAGGATGTACCGGTGTATATACAGAAGGATGTACCGGTGTATATACAGAAGGATGTACCGGTGTATATACAGAAGGATGTACCGGTGTATATACAGAAGGATGTACCGGTGTATATACAGAAGGATGTACCGGTGTATATACAGAAGGATGTACCGGTGTATATACAGAAGGATGTACCGGTGTATATACAGAAGGATGTACCGGTGTATATACAGAAGGATGTACCGGTGTATATACAGAAGGATGTACCGGTGTATATACAGAAGGATGTACCGGTGTATATACAGAAGGATGTACCGGTGTATATACAGAAGGATGTACCGGTGTATATACAGAAGGATGTACCGGTGTATATACAGAAGGATGTACCGGTGTATATACAGATGGATGTACCGGTGTATATACAGGAGGATGTACCGGTGTATATACAGAAGGATGTACCGGTGTATATACAGAAGGATGTACCAGTGTATATACAGAAGGATGTACCGTTGTATATACAGAAGGATGTACCAGTATATACAGAAGGATGTACCGGTGTATATACCGAAGGATGTACCGGTGTATATACAGAAGGTTGTACCGGTGTATATACAGAAGGATGTACAGGTGTATATACAGACGGATGTACCGGTGTATATACAGATGGATGTACCGGTATATACAGAAGGATGTACCGGTGTATATACAGAAGGATGTACCAGTATATACAGAAGGATGTACCGGTGTATACACAGGAGGATGTACCGGTGTATATACAGAAGGATGTACCGGTGTATATACAGAAGGATGTACCAGTATATACAGAAGGATGTACAGGTGTATATACAGGAGGATGTACCAGTATATACAGAAGGATGAACCAGTATATACAGAAGGATGTACCGGTGTATATACAGAAGGATGTACCGGTGTATATACAGAAGGATGTACCGGTGTATATAAAAGGATGTATCGGGGAACAACAGAACGATGGGCTGGGGTATAACAGAAGTTTGTACCAGTGTATATACAGTTGAATTTGTTTTTAAAAATATCATTTTTGGTGTCCAGTACATATTATGATGGTTCATCGAGGGTTTTTTTTTCTTCAATTGTATTTCTATCTGATTCTGGAGATACTGGGTCGTTTCGTTTTGAACTATGGACCTACAGATTGTGATACAGGTCTGTGAGGGTTTTGTCAAGGCTCGTCCTGAAACAATATAAACTCACCAGATGTCATTAATGCACAAATGAACGACTAAGTTTAGCCAGTCAAACGAGATAAACGAGACCGACCCAAATGTCAGCACACAAATCGATTACGTCATAGATATGTGCATATTTGTATATTTACATGTCAGGCAATGACAATTTCGTCAGCAGGTAAATACACCTTTGTTCATGTTGTTAGTGACGTAACGAACACACCTGTACACATGTTTTCATGACGTAACGACATGTTGATACAAATAAACGCACTGTCTTGACAGCTGTTCGGGACGTATCGGTCAGTCCCGTTATAGATTTCGAACACATAATACAGTGACCTCCATGTGTAATATGACCTTGAGTGTAAAAGGTTACAGCTGCACATATAGACCAGATATGTTTACCATGCTGGTCAGCTATCGCTTTGTCAGGAACATGTGATTAAACAAGCAAATGAAAAAGAAATAATAAAGAAATCATAAAAATGTCTACTAAGACATAATTTCTTCATAACAGAACATATGGATTTTCTTTAAAATTTACTTAATAAATAAAAATAGTGATTTAGTATGATTGATAGACTGCGACGATAATTGTTTCACTTCAATATGTTTGACAAATTGCGCTAAAATAACAAACAGCATTGCTATTTTATTCAAGTGGTACGTCACAATATTAAATCTAAAAGTAATATCCCGTAATCACTTTCTGTTCTGCTTTTTCTTCGATAATGATGAAGTTGCTAACTCTAGAACAATATATCTAATTTCCTGAGTTAGAGCTAGGGTTAAACTATTTTTAGGATTGCATTTACCTAACAAAGCGTATATTTTTTATATAATTTTATGAATATCTATTTCATAATACAGTTTGCGTGAATATCATTTTACTTTGTTTTATATGTTATGAAAACTATAATTCAAATGTAATTATCACGAAATAATTCATTTAAATAAAATGTGTTCGAGCACCAGCTTTAAGGATCAAATTTTGATTTTAATTGTTTAATGTCATTAAAACAAAGACGAAGAGTGTCATCTTTCTTAACAAGTATTTTATGTTTTCATTGACAAAGTCAATGCATGGTTTCTTTCTACTTATACCTGACTTATTCCGACTCATGTACGATTTGAAAATGAGAAATAATGAAATGTTAAATCATACACTCGTTTAATTAAAGATACCGATCGAATTGAGACACTTACTTATGGTATAAGTGTTTTATATTTGAATTTTGTGTGTGCTATTGTGAGTGTGTTACCCTGACAACAGCGTTCCGTTTAGTTGTGTGTAATTGTTTAATAATTACCGTAAACTCACTAGGATTCGTAATAATATACAATGAAGTTAACAATAATTGCTATGTATTCATTAATCACTGGTATTGATATTTATATTCAGTTCCATTACTTATCATTGCATGTACAAACCCGGTTGTATAACCGAATCGTTTTCACATTTCCTTAAATAAATGAAAATAGCGAAAGTGTTTTAACTGAACTGTTCGCATTTCAATTTTTGGAATTATAAAACCGTTATGAAAGAAAAATATTGTATTCTTTTTTATTTTCCCCTTAAAATAACTATATTTTATCATTTCTTTGCAGATTCAGACATATGTTAGGTTTATACATGTATTCCGTATCACAAAAGAAGCTAAAACATGAAAAATGTATAACGTCCTTTCAGGCATTGTACTAAACGTGTGAACAGATGAAATTGCAATATATGAAACCTAAAAAGTTATGTTTAAATCAATAATGGGCTATCCTGTATGAATCAATTACATGCATTTCCATGCATATGTTATAAGATATTTTATTATATTTGTTTACAATTGCATAGCTTTATTCTAATAAATAATGGACTATCTTTTAGACACTATATTCCTTATTTCTTGATGAATACCTTTTATATTTCATTGAGTGAGATAGAAACTTTGATATGTTTCACGAGTGTGGGTTGTCGGGTTACCTACCGCAGCAGCCTGGACTCCGCTCCTGGTCCGGGTATTTCTGCTGGAGATCCGGGTATTTGAGACACTGTTCCGTGGACTTATTCCGGTGCGTTCGTCAATGGTGGACATGTGACTAGTGCGTACTCCATCCGGTAAAACCAGAGCGAATACTAAAATTCCAATCCACAAAGCCATCCAACATTTCGAAATTTCCAGTCCCCTTCCATAAACTTCCATTGAATGTTATTATTTTAACTTTAAAATAAACAACAATTAAATATATTCAATATTAACCACAATGCTACTGCTAGCACCACATCTTCCAGTTTCATATACAATTAGTCTTAATGTGAAGTAATTATGTTCCAAATTGATAATTTATCAGTCGCTGCATTTGAAATCAGATCGATATTTCATCAAATGTTTGATTTCCACTTCAAATTGAATTCATTTTTAAAAATATATATTGGGTGGAGGCACTTCCGTAACAAGCAATGGCGACGTTTCACAAGACCGTGTAATTCTCTTTGACGAACAAGGGACTCGATTCTTTTAACTCTAACAACGACCAAAGCCAATACAAAAACAAGTAGCCGGCACTGGTAGTTAATGTCCCAACGTAGACAAGGACGGTTGTCAACTGAACCGTGATTGAGATAAATGGCCTTGGCAAAATCATTCGTGCATTACCGCTCATAATCGGGTGATTCCGACAATGCCGATGATCCACGAGTTATACTCTTGAGGCGACCGAAATGTGTCTTTGTTTTCGGAAATATTTCGTAAAGAATCGGGCGTTTCCGGTAATGACGGAAGCACACGAATCAATCTCGGTCGGGCATTGAACAATGATTTTGCTTCCGCGTGACGGTTCGGCGGTTTTCCTTCAAGGATGCGTCACAGGACATTCATCATGTGACTGGTCAAGCATTAGGTTTGTACGCATGTTAGTATATCATATCGAACTGCTTTGTTAGCTATATAGATCTGTCACTCAAGGTATGGCGACCCGTGGTGACGTAGTATATCAACTGTACCACGGTGTTCAGCGAACTATTTACTGTCGATAAACTCGACACAAGGTTAGGTGTTGATGTCGATCGTGTGTCGACCAACGTGACTCGAAATGCGTTTGTAGGAATTATTCCAACCGACAAAAAATGAAGACCATAAAGTTCTCTAAGAGTATTTTTGTTGGTGAAGCACACGAAACGTGTTCTTTTTAGTACAAATGATGAATCGTAAAGTTGTGTATACCTGCCTTAGTCATCATCAGAGAAGAGTTTGATTTTTTTTTCGTATCACATCTTGTTTTTTAATACATATTGGAAACGTTCACCCGCGAAGTTCATTTTACCGTTATGACAGAAAAACAAAATAAACAAATTCAAAGGTCTATCTTATCTTGATATTATTAAATTTGTACCACGATATGGCGATTGATGAAAACTCGATATAAAACCACATCAGCCGATATCAGAGGGTATTTTTGGATACACCAGACATCGAAATGTGTTAGCTAGTCCTGTGTTGTAAATGAATGTTTAGAGACCTGATATTGGTGTTTTGTGTAATTTTGTGATTTATTAATTTGAAAATGGATAAATGAAATCGCCTGCCAATGAAAATAGTTAATGAATGAGTGAGCATGTTGATATATATGTATATATATTAATTCAAAGATGTTCCACCACCGATAGAGCATACTAGTAAACGATTCAAATCAATTGAATAACACATGTACTAAATCGTATTCCGTCTTTGCATATTACAGAGTTAGCTCCCTTACGGGTAGGTATCGATCGTTACGTCATTATTTTGTGAGCGCAATTCACGTTGTTTTCTCCGAAAAATATGACGTTACGCTCGCAAACACATGACGTAAAAATCAATACCTACCCGTAAGAGCAGATATAGAGAATACATGGATAATATTTTACAATACAAGGTTTATTTTGGTGCGAGACTTAGGAAAGCCGAGATGACGAGGCTTTGCCGAGTCATCTCGGCTTTCCGTGTCGAGCACCAAAATGAAACTTGTATTGTAAGATACTAACCGTGTATTCTGTTTATCCTGCAACCATTATGACATTCAAAACGAAAGTAAATTGACAGTTATGTACTTTATTTCGCTCGAAGCGAGACGCTTCTTTGATGCGGAGTAAAGATTCATTCCCTAAACCGAAGGAGAGTGTACTCCTTTTTACTGCCGTTGGAAATAAATAAGCGCGTTCGCAAACCGTTTCCGTAATTCTTTTCAGTGTGATATATCACTGAAACAAAATGAAAATACTCAAAAAAAACCAATAAATACCAATTAAAGAATTACTTTACAATACATACCTTTGTCATGAGCCAAGAAAAAGACAACACCCCACACGAGATTTTCTATATCGTAAAAATGACGTCATTCCGGTGAATGTGACGTCACGTTTAAGCGGGACTGAATGACGTTTCATTCACCGGAATGCTCAAGTTCTGGGTCAAGTTAGAAAAAGTTCCGTCAGATATGGAACAAATTCACGTGATCGTATTGACGGATAAAGCACAAGTTTATCCGGCAGTAGTTATCTGTCGGTATGTGGGACAGTTGCAGGATAAAACTCTGTAATATGCAAATACAGAATATATATCTAATTAACACAAATAAAATATGAACTACATTATTTTGCTTTTGGAGCAACTTTTCAATGGTGGTAGTGGTATAAATGATTATTATTTGTCATATCCGATTTTTGACAAAGAAAAATTGGTCAGCGGTATAACATCTTGATTTTATAAAACCCTTTCGCTTATTTTATGATATTTCCTTATAGTCTTCTATTGCGTCATTTGTTTACGAATATAACTTATCTATAACAATAGTCCGTTATAAAACAATAAACTGCACATTAAACGTTCACCAAAACAACCCTTATGCATGTGTATATGTTATCTCAACCTGTAAACGTACTTTATTATAACATATATAGTACATCGTAACTAACATAACGACAATGCCCTGTCGGTCTTCGATGTACAGTCTACGTCATCAAAACATGTGTACATCAAATGGATCCACAGGGGCTTCAGGATCATTTACAGTACATGGTTATCTGATTTTTTTTCCAAAGGGATATGAAGAAAACAAATCTATCAATCTGAAAGTCAGATTTGTTATAAACAATACTTAATTGAATAAAGATACAGTGCAATAAATACATATCATACAGTGTTGTATTCCGAAATAAATGATTGTTTTTATATTCATATTTATCCATATAATTCGTTGTTTCGTGGTGTTACAACCCCAATTCTTTACGTTACACAGTTCTGTAAAACCTTGTAACTGTCCTAGATTAGAGCAGCATCCCCTTGTACGTACGTGCTCAGAGACAGAAGAGAAGTGTGATCTGTGTAACGTTTGGATAAGTTGTCTAGCATCAGTACAGTATGAATAACAGAGGAGCTAGGCTAGACCTTTGAGACACTCCACCATCCCTTCATATACTTTTTAAAATATTTTCTTAACATAAGTTAACCATAGTAATAATTTCCCCCAATATACCATACATAGCAAGTTAATTTGGCATTTACTATTCTGTGCCACACTCTGTAAAACGCTTTAGGAATATCACACAACACTTTACACGTTGTGTAATTTTCACATATATTTTGAAAAAAAACATATAAGCTTATATGCACTGTAGAATGACCATGTTGAAAACCTGGCTGGTATCTATAAATAAGTGAATTCGCTAACACTAATTGTATAAATATGTTGCAATTAATCTCTCAAAAACATTATCAATTATGCATACTATTTAAGTAAGTACAATGTATACAGTTTGATGAATCTTGTTTTGTCACATTTTTAATATAGGTATGACTATTGTGGGATTCAGTTGTGTTGGAAAGGGTCAAGTCTCCAGTGAGGAACGGATGGTAATACACAAAGAGTAGGCTACTGTGCCGGCAGTGAGGAACGGATGGTAATACACAAAGAGAAGGCTACTATGCCGGCAGTGAGGAACGGACGGTAATACACAAAGAGTAGGCTACTGTGCCGGCAGTGAGGAACGGATAGTTCTACACAAAGAGTAGGCTACTGTGTCGGCAGTGAGGAACGGATGGTAATACACAAAGAGTAGGCTACTGTGCCGGCAGTGAGGAACGGATGGTAATACACAAAGAGTAGGCTACTGTGCCGGCAGTGAGGAACGGATGGTAATACACAAAGAGAAGGCTACTATGCCGGCAGTGAGGAACGGACGGTAATACACAAAGAGTAGGCTACTGTGCCGGCAGTGAGGAACGGATAGTTCTACACAAAGAGTAGGCTACTGTGTCGGCAGTGAGGAACGGATGGTAATACACAAAGAGTAGGCTACTGTGCCGGCAGTGAGGAACGGATGGTAATACACAAAGAGTAGGCTACTGTGCCGGCAGTAAGGAACGTAAAGAAATACACAAAGAGTAGGCTACTGTGCCGGCAGTGAGGAACGGATGGTAATACACAAGGAGTAGGCTACTGTGCCGGCAGTGAGGAACGGATGGTAATACACAAAGAGTAGGCTACTGTGCCGGCAGTGAGGAACGGATGGTAATACACAAACAGTAGGCTACTGTGTCGGCAGTGAGGAACGGATGGTAATACACAAAGAGTAGGCTACTGTGTCGGCAGTGAGGAACGGATGGTAATACACAAACAGTAGGTTACTGTGCCGACAGTGAGGAACGGATGGTAATACACAAAGAGTAGGCTACTGTGCCGGCAGTGAGGAACGGATAGAAATACACAAAGAGTAGGCTACTGTGCCGGCAGTGAGAAACGGATGGTAATACACAAAGAGTAGGCTACTGTGCCGGCAGTGAGGAACGGATGGTAATACACAAAGAGTAGGCTACTGTGCCGGCAGTGAGGAACGGATGGTAATACACAAAGAGTAGGCTACTGTGCCGGCAGTAAGGAACGGATGGTATTACACAAAGAGTAGGCTACTGTGCCGGCAGTGAGGAACGGATGGTAATACACAAAGAGTAGGCTACTGTGCCGGCAGTGAGGAACGGATGGTAATACACAAAGAGAAGGCTATTGTGTCGGCAGTGAGGAACGGATGGTACTACACAAAGAGTGTGATGAAATACGGTTGTATTACCATGCTATCCGGAATCGCTGTCCGCTCTATTTTGTCCGTTAGTCTCGCCGTCAAGTAGACGCTTGTAATGTTAAGCTATATGTAAGTTAAGCGTTCTAGGGCCTAGGATTATTGTAAATAGAGGGCGCCAATGTCGTTGCCCGGCAGTATATAAAGCCGCGGTTTCAGCGAAAGATTTTCTGAGTGTTGAACGAGCTGCTGAAGCGAAAACACCTAAGTGGTTAATACAAGGTAAATATAGATGTGCCTGAACAAGGCTTGCCTATATACGTCAGTTGATAATAACTTACGGTAGAGTTGAGATCGGAGATTGACGTGCCTGAATAAGGCTTTCCTCCTCCGCGTTATATACTCTGGAGAGTAAGTTGTAAACTGACCTTGGGATTGCTCGTTGTATGATTGCGTTTACGTGAATCATTGAGAGTACTAGTGATTATAGTACTCTGTAATATGTAATGATCGTGTGTGAATCATTGCTGGAGTGATAGCTCTGAGAGTACTCGGTAAACGTGAGTGCTCAGTAGCAGTGAGTACTGTGAGTACACAGTGATTTTGAGTACTCGGTAGCTCGGTAGTGTTAAGCCTTAGGGAAAGGTTCTTATAGATAATATTACATTGATTTTATCGTAGTCTGATTATATATGTGCGAGTAGGGATTATCGAAGCACCCGAGGTAGGGGAGACTACTCGCATAGGCTTATAGATCACTCAGTATTTGTTGCTAATCATTTAATAATTATTCCGATCTGTATGTTTTATGCTGTTTGTATATTTTGAAGTTAAGTTATCATGATCACTCAGAGGCACTTAGTGATCAGTAGGATTGATATTGTTAATCATAATATTTAGGGATATATAGAATCACAGCTAGGTCAGCTGTGTATTATTTGTATATATTTGCACTGAGTAATTTGATAGGAACAGTACATAATATAGACACTATAGATCATCAGTTAATTGTGACTGGTACGAACCCGGTAATCGTCACATAATTTGGTGGCAAGCATTGGTGATCTTGTCTATATTTTTGTGTTGTTCGATTACTCAGTTTGAAATAACATCTGATTTTAGATTTAACTGTTATATTGTTGTGAATTTGATTTCTGATGAGACATCTCGCACTCAGTTAAGAAATTCTGAGATGGATTGTGGTGAGGATAGTGGACAGGGATTTCACTCTACACCAAAACTACAGATGTCGAAGGGGAGCAGTCATTATAGAGATTCTGGTATAACATCTATGTATGCAGATGGCAGAACTTCTGAGGTAAAGGCATATATTGCTGATTTATATAGCAGTATGAGCACGCCTGAAGATATTTCATCTCATGAGATTGAGAGGGAGATAGAGAAAATGCAGGAACAGTTACGCCAACTAGATGTTCAGAATCAGAGCCTGCGAGAGTCTGCTAGTCAGCAAAGACTGAAGAAATCATCACACGAAGGAAATTTTGTAGTCCGAAGTAAAGGGGAGAGCACTCCTAAGGTGAGATTCTCGGAGAACACCCATTCCTCGCAATTTGATGATGATAGAGCAGACAATATCACTTATCGAGACAGAAATCAAAGAGGTACAGGTCGATTTATCGAGAAAGAAGATGTATCGAGCTATTATTCCCTTCAGCGGAGGAGAACAAATCCAAAGTCGATCGCTGATTTGGATGATAGTGATTATGAGGACCAATCATTGAGTAGGAAACCCAATGTAAAGCATGTGTCAGTAAAAGCCTCTACATATGATGGCACGACACCATGGAGGGATTATTTGTCTCATTTTGAGACATGTGCTCGAATTAATCGCTGGTCAGAGTATGAGATGGGACTATATCTTGCTGTGAGTTTGAGAGGACAAGCTCAGGGTATACTTGGTGATTTACCTACCAGGAAGCAAGATCACTATTTCTCATTAGTGAGAGCTCTCGAACAAAGATTTGCCCCACCAAATCAAACTGAACTTTATCGAGTACAGTTGTTGGAAAGGAGGCAGAGGGCTAATGAAACACTTCCAGAGCTGGGTCAAGCTATTCGTAGGTTAGTTAATTTAACCTATCCAACTGTTGAAGGTGGAGTGAGAGAAACTTTGGCCAAGCAACAGTTTCTAGAATCACTAGCTGATTCGGATATGCGTATTCGCATTAAACAAGCGAGACCTGAGAACCTTACAGATGCGATTCATCTGGCTGTTGAGTTGGAGGCTTATAAGAAAGCAGAGAAACATGGAAATGATGGTCATGCCTATTTGAGGAATACAAGTACTGAGGGTACTGATGCCAACCATCCAGTAGAGACTGAGAAGTCTGGGATGGAATCCATGTTGAGAAGTATCCAACAGAAGTTGGAAAAGATGCAAGGAGATATCAGCCAGTTACAATCGGGAGTGAAAAATCAGCCCGATCAGCAAAAACAAAGTGGGAAGGATTCGAACTTTGAGCGACGCTGTTTTAAGTGTCATGAAACAGGACATTTTCGTAGGGATTGTCCTCAGCTCAAAAAGAAATCGGATAAGAAATCAAATGGAGCTGCTAATCCAGTCAGGACTAGAACAAGAAGGCGCAGGAGTAAACAATCAGCCGGAATCGGAGTATCCTCTGCTGCTCAGGAGGCTGGACTGTATATCAATGCAGAAGTTCAGCATACCAATGTAAAGCTGTTGGTCGATACCGGAGCTACTGTGACAATCTTGTCACAAGAAGTGTATGAGAGAATTCCACAAGAGCGGAGACCAAAACTGAGAGAAGTTAAAAAGGAGGTCTTGGCAGCTAATGGTAGTGAACTCAAAGTCCTTGGTCAGGGAGGTTTTATGATAAAACCTGAAGGCTGCAGGGATGTTTACTTTGAGGCAGTAGTTGCACAAATAAGCAATGAAGGAATCCTTGGCTTTGACTTCTTGAGATCAAGAAATGGTCTGATTGATCTGAAGCGTGGATCGCTTGTTCTAGACGATATGCCTGTTGACACAAAGTACGAGGGAACACTTGGATGTTTTCGAGTTGTCGCTACTGAGAAGATAGCCATTCCTGGTAAGAGCGAAATGATCATTACTGGACAAGTTAATTTTCCTGTGGGTAAACAGATGAAGGAAGAATCACTTATTATAGAAGGTACCAACTCCTTTCTGAAGAATGATAAAGCTCTGGTAGCCCGATCCTTGGTGAGTAGCGAGACTACTGTTCCAGTGAGGCTCATGAACCTGCAGGAGGATCCACAAACCATTTACCCAGGAATCAATGTTGCTCATGCTAGTCCTGTATCGAGTGTGATGGAGACAGTGCAATCCTCTAGTGATGCACCAACAGGAAAACTCAGAGAAGATTTGGATCAACTATTAGAGAGATGAAAAGAACATCTGACTTCAGAACAGAGCGACAGTGTCAAGGCTTTACTATTGAAATATAGTAACCTGTTTGCAGCATCCGACAGTGATCTTGGACGGACGACAGTCATAAAACACAAGATAGAAACAGGTGATGCTCGACCCATCAAACAACCTCTCAGAAGAGTACCAGCACATCTGAGTTCATAAGTAGATAGACAAGTTAAGGATATGCTCGATCGAGGAGTAATCCAGAAGTCTACTAGCCCATGGTCTTCTGGTATTGTTCTGGTACGCAAGAAGGACGGAAGTCTCAGATTTTGCGTTGATTACAGGCAACTCAATGCTGTGAGCGTGCATGATGCATATCCATTGCCACGCATTGATGAGGCACTGGATCACTTGTCAGGGTGTACATGGTTTTCTACACTCGACCTCAATGCAGGATACTGGCAATTTGAACTGGAAAGCGAAGATCGTCCTAAAACTGCCTTCTCGACTCGAACTGGATTATATGAATTCCAGGTGATGCCATTCGGATTGACGTCTGCCCCAGCTACATTCGAACGGTTAATGGAGACTGTGTTGGCCGGACTTCAATGGCAGATCTGCCTCATCTATTTGGATGATGTGATTGTGGTAGGAACAGATTTTGATGATATGCTACTAAATCTACAAACTGTGTTTGAGAGACTCTCTGTTGCAGGGCTGAAATTAAAGAGCCGGAAATGCCAACTATTTGGAAAGGAGGTAGTCTACCTTGGACAGGTGATATCTGAGAAAGGTATAGCCACTGATGATGAAAAAGTGAAAATTGTAGAGCAGTGGCCCATTCCAAAGAATACCAAGGAAGTGAGATCATTTTTGGGTTTTTGCGGATATTACAGAAGATTTGTCAGAAACTTCTCACAGATTGCGAGCTGTCTACACAGACTGACTGAGAAGGGCAGGGCATTTGAGTGGACTGAAGCCTGTCAGGAGGCATTCACTACCCTGAAGAATCATTTGATTAATGCCCCAACACTGGCTCATCCAGATTTTAAGGATGGTAATACACATAGAGTAGGCTACTGTGCCGGCAGTTAGAAACGGATTGTAATACACAAAGAATAGGCTACAGTGCCGGAAGTGAGGAACAGATGGTAATACACAAAGAGTAGGCTACTGTGCCGGCAGTGAGGAAAGGATGGTACTACACAAAGAGTAGGCTACTGTGCCGGATGTGAGGATCGGATTGTAATACACAAAGAGTAGGCTACTGTGCCGGCAGTGAGGAACGGATGGTAATACACAAAGAATAGGCTACTGAGCAGGCATTGAGGAACGGATTGTAATACACAAAGAGTATGGTACTGTGCCGGCAGTGAGGAACGGATGGTACTACACAAAGAGTAGGCTACTGTGCCGGCAGTGAGGAACGGATTGTAATACACAAAGAGTAGGCTACTGTGCCGGCAGTGAGGAACGGATGGTAATACACAAAGAGTAGGCTACTGTGCCGGCAGTGAGGAATGGATGGTAATATACAAAGAGTACGCTACTGTACCGGCAGTGATGAACGGATGGTATTACACAAAGAGTAGGCTACTGTGTCGGTAGTGAGGAACGGATGTTAATACACAAAGAGTAGGCTACTGTGTCGGCAGTGAGGAACGGATGGTAATAAACAAAGAGTAGGCTACTGTGCCGGCAGTAAGGAACGAATGGTATTACACAAAGAGTAGGCTACTGTGCCGGCAGTGAGGAACGGATGGTAATACACAAAGAGTAGGCTACTGTGCCGGCAGTGAGGAACGGATGGTAATACACAAAGAGAAGGCTATTGTGTCGGCAGTGAGGAACGGATGGTACTACACAAAGAGTAGGCTACTGTGCTGGCAGTGAGGAACGGATGGTAATACACAAAGAGTAGGCTACTGTGCCGGCAGTGAGGAACGGATGGTAATACACAAAGAGTAGGCTACTGTGCCGGCAGTGAGGAACGGATGGTAATACACAAAGAGTAGGCTACTGTGCCGGCAGTGAGGAACGGATGGTAATACACAAAGAGTAGGCTACTGTGCCGGCAGTGAGGAACGGATGGTAATACACAAAGAGTAGGCTACTGTGCCGGCAGTGAGGAACGGATGGTAATACACAAAGAGTAGGCTACTGTGCCGGCAGTGAGGAACGGATGGTAATACACAAAGAGTAGGCTACTGTGCCGGCAGTGAGGAACGGATGGTAATACACAAAGAGTAGGCTACTGTGCCGGCAGTGAGGAACGGATGGTAATACACAAAGAGTAGGCTACTGTGCCGGCAGTGAGGAACGGATGGTAATACACAAAGAGTAGGCTACTGTGTCGGCAGTGAGGAACGGATGGTAATACACAAATAGTAGGTTACTGTGCCGGCAGTGAGGAACGGATTGTACTACACAAAGAGTAGGCTACTGTGCCGGCAGTGAGGAACGGATGGTAATACACAAAGAGTAGGCTACTGTGCCGGCAGTGAGGAACGGATGGTAATACACAAAGAGCAGTCTACTGTGCCGGCAGTGAGGAACGGATGGTAATACACAAAGAGTAGACTACTGTGCCGGCAGTGAGGAACAGATGGTACTACACAAAGAGTAGGCCACTGTGTCGGCAGTGAGGAACGGATGGTAATACACAAAGAGTAGGCTACTGTGCCGGCAGTGAGGAACAGATGGTACTACACAAAGAGTAGGCTATTGTGTCGGCAGTGAGGAACAGATGGTAATACAGAAAGAGTAGGCTACTGTGCCGGCAGTGAGGAACGGATGGTAATACACAAAGAGTAGGCTATTGTGCCGGCAGTGAGGAACGGATGGTAATACACAAAGAGTAGGCCACTGTGCCGGCAGCGAGGAACGGATGGTAATACACAAAGAGTAGGCGACTGTGCCGGTAGTGAGGAACGGATGGTTATACACAAAGAGTAGGCTACTGTGTCGGCAGTGAGGAACGGATGGTAATACACAAAGAGTAGGCTACTCTGCCGGCAGTGAGGAACGGATGGTAATACACAAAGAGTAGGCTACTGTGCCGGCAGTGAGGAACGGATGGTAATACACAAAGAGTAGGCTACTGTGCCGGCAGTGATTTTGTTATCACGGTATCATTGTGATTACGGAAGCATCACAATGTTTAGTTGTTTTAATTAGACGTGTGAAATTTCACCGTGATAAAATTGAATATTGTAATGAAAATTGATCAAACATACCACTATTGACTATAGTAGATATAACATTAAAATGGATTCATCAAGTTTGCCATATTTCGCTATTATGCAAACATTGCGTGAAATAGTGGTTCAAAGTCTTCAATGTGCACAAATGGGCACACTGATCATATCAGACTTCACATAATAAGGGCGCAGCACTTCTAAGGTAACACATGCATGAAACTATAAGAAAGAAAAAACAATCTTTAAAATTCAATCCTACACACTGACAGCTTCAGTTTGGCCGGAATGCGATGCGATGCTTTGATGTGAGCTCAATTTAATCAAGCGTTTCAAATGATTTTATGATCCGACGAACGTAATCTTCATCCGGCAGAAGCTCAGTGCAATATATTTGCAAGCGTTCAAGTGATAATAAAATCAGCTGACCAAAAACGGGATATTTGTTACGGAAATAAAATTTCCTTCCTTCTGTTATGTGGATTTCCTTCTCAAATGAGAGTTTTGGGACAAGGATAGAGTATGAGTATATGAATAAAATATTAATCAGATAATTCGGGTCCGTTATTTCTATAAATTGAACCTTTTTACAGTGCATACTTAATGATTACTGAAACATCTGGCTGCGCCCTTTAAGGCATTGCCTTCAGTCCTATTAACAAAGCTTTACAATTTCAGCAATGAATATCGCACTAATTTACCTTTCTATCCTTTTAAACTTTCATGCATTAAATATATTTAATATTGAAGTTAGAAAATACAAATCAATCCCATTAGTTTATATACAAACCCAGTAAGGAACAGACAATTAAATAAAAAAGAGAATTATGTCCAGGCTACTGATTGGCTGATAAGATTGAGCCCAGGATAGAATTATGTCCAGACCACTGATTGGCTGATAAGATAGAGCCCAGGATAGAATTATTTCCAGGCTACCGATTGGCTGATAAGATTGAGCCCAGGATAGAATTATGTCCAGGCTACTGATTGGCTGATACGATTGAGCGCCGGATAAAATATTGTCCGGGCCACATTTTGGCTGGTTACTTATGAATTTTTTAAGATATTTTCTGACAGGTGACGATCCCATGGTAACAATTATATAGATTTGTAAAATCAAACTGAAATTTAGTTTCTATCTATTGTTATATGAGAACCAAGGACGTGGTCACCATGTCGAGAACTAATAACATAAATTACTAATAGAAGATGATGGCTCACAAATACTCAGTAGTTTTAGTAGTATATGTCCATACTTTAATACTGTGGTCTATCGAAAATCACATAACTGGTAAGTTCCATGCGATGGTTTGGAAACAAACTTATACTTATAAGAAAGTTCTATAGATATTCAATCGAATTTATAACTTGTAAACACTGATATTGGTGACATTTCTTTAACGTCTTTGTGTGAAAAAATTTGGTAATAACAACTTTTATATGCTATAACTTTAACACTGTGTCCAACGGAAAAACTTTTAAATGGCTAGTTTATTGACACCTATCCTTATATGACGCATGTCCTTATACGACACATGTCCTTATATGACACATGTCTTTATATAACACATGTCCTTATATGACACCTGTCCTTATAAGACACCTGTCCCTATAAAACACATGCCATTATACGACACCTGTCATTACACGACACCTGTCATTATATGACACGTGTCCTTATATAACACATGTCCTTATATGACACATGTCCTTATATGACACCTACCCTTTATATGACACATGTCATTATATGATAAATGTCCATATATGACAATGTCCTAATATAACACATGTTCTTATATAATAATGTCCTTATGACACATGTCCTTATATGACACCTACACTTTATATGACACATGTCCTTATATGACACGTGTCCTTATATGACACGTGTCCTTATATGACACATGTCCTTATATGACACGTGTCCTTATATGACACCTACACTTTATATGACACGTGTCCTTATATGACACATGTCCTTATATGACACATGTCCTTATATGACACGTGTCCTTATATGACACATGTCCTTATATGACACGTGTCCTTATATGACACCTATTCTTATATGACACATGCCCTTATATGACACATGTCCTTATATGACACATGTCCTTATATGAAACATGTCCTTATATGACACCTGTCCTTATATGACACATGTTCTTATATAACACATGTCCTTTTATGACACATGTCCTTATAAGACACATGTCCTTATATGACACATGTCCTTATATGACATATGTCCTTATATAACACATGTCCTTATATAACACATATCCTTATATGACACATGTCCTTATATGACACATGTCCTTATATGACACCTGTCCTTATATGAAACCTGTCCTTATATAACACATGTCCTTATATGACACATGTCCTTATATAACACATGTCCTTATAAGACACATGTCCTTATATGACACATGTCATTATATGACACCTGTCCTTATATGACACCTGTCCTTATATGACATATGTCCTTATATGACACATGTTCTTATATAACACATGTCCTTTTATGACACATGTCCTTATAAGACACATGTCCTTATATGACACATGTCCTTATATGACATATGTCCTTATATGGCACATGTCCTTATATGAAACCTGTCCTTATATAACACATGTCCTTATAAGACACATGTCCTTATATGACACATGTCCTTATATGACACCTGTCCTTATATGACACCTGTCCTTATATGACATATGTCCTTATATGGCACATGTCCTTATATGAAACCTGTCCTTATATAACACATGTCCTTATATGACACCTGTCCTTATATGACACATGTCCTTTTATGACACATGTCCTTATATGACACCTGTCCCTATATGAAACCTGTCCTTATATAACACATGTCCTTATATGACATATGTCCTTATATAACACATGTCCTTATATGACACATGTCCTTATATGACATCTACCCTTTATATGACACATGTCCTTATATGATATCTACCCTTTATATGACACATGTCCTTATATGAAACACGTCCTATCTGTCCTTGAATCCAGATTTTTCTCTTGATATTCCACAAATAGATGCCTTCAGTTTTAAGTTTTATTTACTTGTCAACGTCAGTGCAATTCAATTCAAAATATAATACTCTCGAACGCATGTCACAAGATATTGAAAGTCAGAGACAATTACAATCAAAGGTATCAAAAAAAGGGAAAATCGTATCGATTCATTTCATATTATACTTGTTCACTTTTATTCATCCATATATTTTTTTCTTATTTTATTTTCCCCCTTAAAACCATTTCTTATTTGGATAGGAAGGTAGTGATATTCTACCTGAGTGTCACAAAATGTAAAACCCAAAGTTTGCCCCATCAACATATGAAAGTGTATTTTGATCTCATACCTCGACGTTTTATTGCAAAAATGATATCCAGCCATTTTGAAATAAGTTCGAAGAAAACCGCGATGCAAGTGTCAATTCTCCGTCTCAGTTGACATGAGTGTATTGCATGAGACTAACCATTATTGCACTTGTTATTTTTTCTCTCTCTCATGCCTACGGGTGTTATACTTGTTTATCCCAAGCAATACTGGGCTGAGGCTGTATTACGTGGCTGCACATTTAATACGACCTCGTGACGTCATTTCGTCAACAAATCACTTAGGCTGGCTTTACTGTAAAGAACGCAAACAAATGAAATTGTGATAACTGTATCACGCAATTTTCAAATATTGAGAATTGACTTGCAGTTCCATTTTTCTTCAAAAAAATCAAAATGGTGGGATATAATAATGGTAAAATTGCAATATAAAAACGTCGACGTGTGAGCGAAAAATACTCTTTTATATGTAGATATGAAGAAGAGAGATATTCTACCATTTTCTGCATATCCAGATATGAAAGATTCTTGTAACATAAAACACAAAGTTTGATGATGCAAGTGACTTGCTTACTCTTTATATTAAGACAGAGATAACTATTTCACAAATGCACAGCTTAAAATTCAACCAAATATAGTGTAAGCGTCATCAGCTTAGGACAATATGCTATATGATATAGCAAATACACAAATAAAAACTGGCCAAAAATTTTGATCTTATATACATTGTACACATTCATATTTCAACATATACAGGATATGGTAAAGAAATTTTCCCGAATAGATTATATTTTAACATTTTCACTTTGAAAAATAATCCATAAGCATAAAACCAATTTCCTTTTCAGCTCCAAATGATGTTTATGGTAGCAAATACACTATACTCCAAAGCATGGAATATATATGAAAATTACCTTATATACTAACAATGCTGAAGTGAACTTTATTTAGCGTTAAACTTTCTTTTTATGAAATCCATGATAAAGGATTTTCTTAATTTAATCTCAAAAACTTTAAAGCAGAGACCCAAAACGACTAAATACTATACATATTTACAAACATTGAAATATCTTGTTATTATGGTATGCAGAAAGAAAAAATGAAATCGAATTAAACACACACAAAAACGTTGAATGCCAAAAGTGGTTAAGAGGTATGGCGCATATAATTGTGAAGAACACTCGCTTCGCGCGCCACCGGAAACCGTCGCTACGCCAGGAAAAGCAAGGGGCCGTCACTCGTGACTGTGAAAAACCGTTTTGGTGTCCAACGGTGATATTGGCCCGTTTCGACCTAAAGATGACTTTAATCAAAAATATAAAATAAATATCAAAAGTTTCTGAAAACGTATAAATCACATCTGATATATAAATGATCTTATTTTGGAAAAAAATAATTTGTTAATTGCAGTAGAGAATTAATTAAATGACCACAGAGTTGCATTATCATGCTATTTACTACTGTTGATGGAAGTTTCCCCTTCTTAATATCTATATTTAACATAGAGCGCATTAGAGGACCAACTTTTACTAATGGCTCATTTCATCCAGTGTAGTAAAACGCACTTTCAATCCTATTCACAAAAAGTGGTCCTTCGATGCGCTCGTGCCGAAAAATGAGAAAAACGTGTCTGATAAAATATTTTAATTTAATATCATCCAGACTGCTACGAATTAAAGGGACAATTCAGTCTAAGGGTACATTAAAATTTGTACATGTATACCGGAAACAAACCAGTTGTAATGTAAGTGAGATGTGTTGGTTTCACTGTGATATGCGAAAGAAACCACAATGGTGAAATGTTCAAACTCACTCGCTTTACGTCATTACAAATTGTGGTAGGATGCTGAAAGGTATTGCTACACGATTCGGAATTTTTAACAGTTTCAATTAATATATAAAATTATCACAATGTCGTTGGTTTTTCTTTTTTTTTCTCTCTGTTCTTTTTTTTTTTTTTTTTTTTTGTATGTGTCATAAGAAATGTAGAACAATACATTATACCATATTTATTTTACTTCATTGTTATGTAATAGATTAAGCCTCACTCAATTGTCCCTTTAATGTCAGACCAGAGAACAGACTAACGTATTAAGTATGTGTAGCTCATGGTTGAGACGTGGCAAAGTGTGGTGAATGTTCAGTAATCACTCCCAGATCTGACTGTTATTTTCACTTTAAAAAGCCATAAACTCCTTTTTTGTCATATAAAATACATAAATTACAATTAAAAGATGGTAAAAATAATTAAGATAATGTACTTGTAATGAACGATTCGTTTTTTTCATATATCGTATAAATTATATACATTGTATCACGTCAACCCTCGGAGAGAATGAGTCGGTATGGATTAGAAATTATAAGTTAAAACACTTTATTGTTCGCCACAACCACACGTACTATTAAAGAATAAAGCTGTCGTTTATAATGCGAACAATGAAGTATCAATGATACGTCACGTGGCATTTTACCTGTACTGTAATGCTCGTGACTTTGTGTCCGGGACAGTGAGTACCCATTGTAGTGACGGGTATACCCACGCAGTGGCGTACGACAGACAGGTTTTAGTTTCTAATTGCTGAGAGACCAGGTACGTCTCTCTGTTGACGTTAACGGAACTCTCAAGCAGGTAATAAATGGATCTAGGTGATATGCAGAAAACATGTATGCTTGAAGGAATTGCTTTGTATATAATACTTCATTGAAATGATCAGCGGTACCAAGAGAATGTTTGAGTATTAATTTCGCCCGGTTTAACATTGGTGGCAGCAGTGGGATACAAGAAGACGGTCCGGAAGGTCAGAGATCGATTTTTTCTGGAGAGGACTTGTGTCTGACATCGCAAAATGGATCGCGTTGTGTCACGCTTGTGCGTCAAGAAAACCCCTATTCTCAAGAGGAAGGCTCCGATGGAGATAGTGGCAGCAGACATTTGAGGTCCATTACCGGTAAATGCCACAGGAAACCGTTACCTGTTGGTCGTCGCTGATTGTTTTACTAAATGGGTCGAAGCATATCCGATTCCGAATCAGGAAGCAAATACTGTCGCTAGCGTACTGGTTGAGATTTTTTTCTGTCCTTTCGAAATCCCAATGGAGTTTCACTCTGATCAGGGGAGGAACTTCGACTCGAAGGTAATGAAAGAGGTTTGTAACCTTTTAGGGGTATTTACTACCCCTTTTCATCCAAAATCTGATGGCCTGACTGAAAGATTCAACAAAATCCTAGTCCAGATATTGAGCGCATTTCTAGAAGATCTCTCCCCGTTCTCCTAATGGCATATAAGTCAAGCGTCCAGGAGAGCCTGGTTACACTCCGAATCTTCTCATTCTTGGCAGAGAGGTCCGTTTTCCAATCAAGGTATTGTTTCCTGTTCCGGCGATGCCCAAGACCACAACGGCGTTTACAAGGAACAAGAGAGGCATACGAATTCACGAGACGCTTCGATTTAATTCCTACGCAGATCAGCGATTATCCAGGAAAAAGTATCATGACAAGAATAATAAACGCTTTAAACCTGTTGATCGAGTTTATCTGTTCTCTCCGTTCCATAAAGAATGGAGTTTGTTTCAAATTCCAGAGATTCTGGAAACCGCATGTCGTTATAGATCGATTGTCTGATGTCACGTATCGCGTGAGGGCCGAGTCCGGTCAAGGGAAAAAATGTCCATTTCTATAGATTAAATTCCTTTCCTAGTTATGGCAATCATCACACATCCAACAGAGATTCAGGTCATCGAAATAAGCAGAACGGGAATCCGGATTCGAGCGGAGATTTTGGTGAGACTGTCGACACTTCAGATCCACGCTATGACAGCTGAACCTCTGTTCGATGTGAGGAGATCCCTTCGTTCTAAACGCCGACCTAACCATTTAAAGGACTTCTATGTTTACTGCAATTGTCTTTTTTGTTTGTAGGATTGGAAAGTCAAAGTCGTCCGATATCATATTAAGAGCGGACGATTTGTTTCGCCACATTAGCAGGGAACATAACCGACGGGAAGCGGAAGCAGATTAGGAGGAATAATTCCGCAATTGGGACAGTTAGGCTTAAGGATAGCGAGAGGCTACCTTAAGACAAAGATCTCAGGTAAGGATAGAGAGAGACGGTAATGTCAGTAGCTTAGAGGAGGAGACGTCTAGGAACTCCTAGGTGAGGATAGAGAGACGGTAATGCCAGTAGCTTGGAGGAGGAGACGTCTAGGAACTCCTAGGTGAGGATAGAGAGAGACGGTAATGTCAGTAGCTTAGAGGAGGAGACGTCTAGGAACTCGCAGATTCCAGACTCATCAGATCTAGAGGGCCCGGTGCTTTCAGTCGAAATATCGTATTTCCCTTACACATGAACCCACCACGTTCAGAAGTGATGGGAAGACTGTTAAGTCAAAGACAGTAGATACCAGGCAATTTCATCCGGGGACCATTGTCCAATTTGAACATTTAGAGTTTTGAAGTTTTTTTCCCAAAATTCAGGAGGTAATAATGTAGTACTCGTGACTTTGTGTTCGAGACAGTGAGTATACCTAGTTGTGACGGGTATACATGCGCAGTTGAGCACGATGGAGCTCTCACACAGGTAATAAGTGGTTCTATAGAAAAATGGGAAAATATGGAAAAATATAAAATTGAAGGAATTGCTTCATATATAGATACATTATTGTATTTCAGTAAATTCCTCAGCGCTACCATGAGAGCCTTTGAGTATTAATTTCGCCCGTCATTATAGTAACGTATTTTCAACTCGAGTAAAATCTGTGTACGGCCTAGGTCGTGGCAGGCGGAAAGTGACCATACCTCTGTTAATCTTAGCTTCTGTACCATTTTCAAGAATGCAAGTTTAAGACAAGCATTTTCTTTAGTTATTAGAAGTTACAATATCATTTTCTTCCCGAAATCGTACCATCTGAAAATAACTAAACTTTGTAGCATATCATGTATCAAACTATTTAGGAGAATCACTAAAACCACAAGGCACATACAGAGGCACGAGGCTTTGCCTGTTATTTAATCCATTTGACTTGAAACATCTTTGTCAATAAGATTTGTTGAAATGAAATGAAAGAGGTACATCCACCTATCATAAAAATGGCGCGAATCTAATTAATATATGTTTCTGAAAATAATGACATAATGTAGATCTTTGTTAATAATCGCTTTGATAATATCTCATCTGGGGTCAGGTTCTGGTGACCTTTGAGATTGGCCTATCACAAAGCTGCTTCCAGAATCCTAGAGGGTGAATTTCAGGTGACGAACTAGTTTTGGTATATATAGTCATCTCGCCCAAAAAAAACACAAAAAGCTCAAGTATATGTATACTGAGCCGAAATATCGTTTTCAGTTGATGTAGCTATTGATAGGAAATGCATTTGATCTTCGGTTTGGTTTACCATAGTTACGTCTTATTAACAGCTAGTGCCCTACCGAAAGGGTATTTATCTTATATTAAGTCACCAGATCCTATATTAAATAAAATTACAAGGATTTGTATTTCAATTTTATTGCGTTAAGTGCCGTATAATTTATTGTCGTGTCCCACCCTTACGTAAGTAATTTAAATTCCGGAATATCCATTACGGAGTCCGGTTCTGGAAATGGATTTTATAATCGGCCACACGTAAAAGAGGGGAAAAAGAAACCTCATGTTAGGGACAGAATATTTTTATTTAAACATATTTTATTGTGCAATTTTATATACAATGGAATTGGACACAAGTTTTCCAACTTATATGAAGCCCTCTCCCTACAGTATTATAATTAATTATGTAACAAAGAACACAAAAATGGCAAAAATATACATATTTACATAATTACAAGATTAAGAGAGAGAGAGAGAAAGAGAGAAAGAGAGAGAGAATTTTAATGTATGTATATAATTACTTAATGTATTGAAATGTATGTATTTGTGATCACTCCCGATGCTGATGACCGAAGTTGTACTGCTTAAAGTTCATCACATCCCGTGATTTGGTATCTTTCTCCTATCAATTTGTCGCTTTCTTAATTACGTTTCTCTTCGTTCGCCAGTATCGGAAGGATATTAAGATTAATATTGTTTTAATAGTTCTTATAATAAATAGGAAACGTAGGAGGAGGGGGGAGGGGGTTAAAACCTATTACAGTCAGTTATATACTGTTGAGTGCTCTGACATATTGTAATGTTATCTTTAAGTTTTGTTTACCTAGCTAAAATTTAATTCAGCGTCGGCTGAAAACATGTGTTACTAGCTAATGTAAGGTAATTCTATGTTAGTTCTGTTGACAGTTTTTTACTTTGTCTAAGGACAAAGATGCTGGCATTTCAAAAGAAATTGAATAAAAGGTTAGAAAGCTTATTACCCAGACTTTGTCAGTACATATGTCCAAACCGACCCTTGTCTAATCAGGAGTCTGTTCCGTTGGCAATATCTTTATTTATTATCAATAAAATACTCTTATTTCTTATATTAACGACTGCCTCTCTCATATAACTCATTTGCTAGCACTCGTATTGCATTAGTATAATCACTATGAAATGAGGATTCCAAATTCCACAAATGATTGTACTGCCTCATGGGGCCTGAAGGTCGGGGTCAGACAGGTCAATTTGGCTATTTCCAATCATAAAATAAATATTTATTTTCAATGGGTTTAATCAGAGATATTCCGATACGTTTGTTTTCGCGGAAAAGTGAATATTAAAACGTATCGGAATACCTCTGACTAAACCCATTGAATGACATTGCAGGGGAAGTCACTCTAGTCGCTCTTTACTAGGACGTTGCTTTCGATGTCGGAGGACTGATGTGTGACTATGACTCTAGGAAAAAAAGGTACACTATTATGAAAAAATTAACTTTAATCGAGGTGGGGGTAAAAAATCCAATATGGCGACTGTCGTCCCTTTCTCTGTTTTATAGTAAATATCCCGATTTTTTGATAATTTTTCAAATCTTGTATTTTTCGAAAAAAAATCACATGACTGTCATATATTCTCATCAGTCCATCCACCAAATACAAAAAATGTATTACAACATCCATTTTCATTGAGTTGGCCCCCTGTGCCAAATACCGGGGTTTCAATGTCGTAAAAATGGCGTCATCTTGGGGAATGTACGTGACGTCACGTTTTGGTGGGATTGAGTGACATTTTTAACACCGAAAAATTCTGGGACAACTAAGAAAAGGCTTTGTCAGATAAGCAACACAAATTTACGTAAATCATATTGACGGATAAAGATTTTTTTCGGCAATAACTATCGGTCACTATGCGCGAAAGTTGCACGATAAATGTTACTCTCATCTCATACAATACATTCGTATTTTTTTAGAGCTGTCTCACATGGCTACCCATCTAATAAAACCTTGTGACGTCAATTCGTCACCAGATTACTTTTTTTTCATTTTAGCTTCATTGATATCAAACATACTGTTGAAAAATTAAAAAACAAAAAACAAAAACAAAACAAAAAAGAACGTTACATGTATGTATCTTATTACTGGAGAATTTAAAATGGCGATATATTTAGTTCATTTTGTAACCCATGGGTAGAATATCACTTACCTTCATACTTCATGTCCATATATGAAAGAGTTTTATAATATTAATGTAATATGAAATAATTACATTTTACGCAAAATCATATTGATAATCAAACTAAACATTTTCCAATATCAGATAAAAACAAATGTATATATTTCTAAAGGCATCTACATCATAATAAAGACTTAATCACAAAAATAAAAACGACATAGATGTAAATCACAAAATAAAAAACCTAATACTAAACGTACAAAGAATTTTAGCGCAAAGTATAAAAAGGTATATAAGCATCTGGACGGAGCGAAAAGTAGCAAAAGTACAAAGACAATCAACATACTTTAAAATAATAAACTAACGTAGCAAAAGTAACACAAAGAATGTAACTGTGCATAGAAATTGATAAAATACATTTAACTGAATTAATAAAAGTTATTCAATTTGGATTTAATTTATTCTTTTAATATCGGAATTTTGTAGCATAAATCGTTACCCTAACTGTGTTAACTCCGACAGATTGTTCACTTATATATTCATTGATAATTAAGTCGAATTACTGGCTTTCCTTTTACGGGACCCGATGAAAATTGAGGGAGGTGGCGAAGCAAGCATTCGGTTTCCGAATGGAGGAGGTTTGTCAGAACCTGTATACCATCTTCTTTCATCGCTGAATCCAGAGATAAGTTTCTCATTTGGGTTCTTCATGAACTTCAGAAAATTAACGATCTCATTGTCTTTCAGCATACTGTCCATCAGTACCGTATCAAGGAAAAAGTCCCGTTTCATGAATGGGAATCGGATTGTGAAGAAAATATCTCCAAGTACCTTTCTCTTATTCTCACTTGTGTTCTACAACACAGAAAATGGATATAAATTAGATAACATTGCCTAAAATTTTGTAACTCCGCCTTTAGGGAAAAATTAACAAGTTACCAAATAGCCTAAACACACAAACTTGTACGACAATGTACTCTTTTTTATCTTCAACAGGGAAATCTGGCATTTTGTTTGGCTTTGTATATGCATCCAAAATCTAAAAGATAATTAAAGACCGCGTTCACGTTATGCATCTAACATACTTATGTTTGGCATACTTAAATGACGTCATTTGGTGAGAACTCTGGTCATTATTGCGAACTTTCTATTACATATAATAATTAAGTATGTGTTCTACCTTTTCTCTTCTGTTGACCGAATTTCATTGAAAATTGAGACATATTTTGACATTTGTTTGCAATGTCATTTCAAACTACACACTCCAGCAGTTCAGAAATCACTATCGACTATAGATCCTCATACACTTTAACACACGTTGTGTACATGTTATATGTGTTGTGTTGTATTATTTGTCTGATGAATATGACAATGAATCGCAATAGTCTTCGAAACGTAACATAAGAAATACTTGTTTGATTTATGAGAAATAAAATTATATTACCATACGAAAATGGTGAGAGATTGCCCAGATTTTACTTCCTAGATTTGCTTGGTCGGTGTTGATAATAATAAATAACAGACCATTTACTTTTGTTTTCCTTGTGTAACGTAATAACCCTTCTTACATATTACATATTAGCTTAAAACTTTACATTTGCTTTTGCATTTATTTAATTGAATGTCGAGATTGGTAACGATTACCTTTTCTCCTTTTCGAACACATTCACATTCGGCCCATTTCATAATAGCTGCGTACACAGTTCCTTCTTCGGCATCAAGTTCAGTCGGCTGTGTTATACGTCTAACACATTCGGAGCACAGGTCAACAAAGGAGTCAGATTGTAAAACCTTCTTTGCATTTTCAGGAATACACATGAACTTGATGCACTTGACTATCATAATGTCGTCAGCATATTCATGTGATTCATGAAGAAGGTTGCATACATTGGCAGTGGACATGTTTGTTTGCAAAAATGCGGAAACTGCCTGGTCTATATCAACCATGTATTCCCGTGCTAAGCTATGGACAGCCACAACTGACTGTTCTGTAAGGTCTAGCTTATCTGTGTACAGAAAACTGAAAGAAGGAAAAAACATCCACGCATTATGTTTTGAACAAGTTGTTTCCAAGTTTGGGAGTTCTTAATACAGTTTTAAGTATTTACTACATAAACATCAATCATGAGTATTATCATTTACATGTATATATAAAGACTACATTTTACAGCTATTCGAATGGTTCCAATTCATACCGGGGATCATCGTTGCTACATTCAATATAATTCGTTGTATATCTGTACAAAGTATTGATAACATGGATCGCAAACAGACTATACACCTGTAGTACACTTAAAAACGTTGTTTCCAACAGGAGAATCTACTACAGGTATTAATGATCCGATATTTGCAACTCGAAACTCACTTAAGAAGTTGAAGTTGGTACCTTTACATAACACAATTATTGTAATGTTAAGCAATGTTGAAAAACAATTATAATAAGAAATTCTTTAATGTAAGAGATTTTGGTGATTTCAAATAAAATAAGAATAACTTTTAAACGGAAGTTAAGCTGCTACCAGAAATGTTGTTTTGAGACAATAGAGCCCTTGATAAAAACAGACCTTTACATGGTCCATCAATGATGTATTTTTATTCGATGTCCATGGTTTTCTTTTAACATCTAAAATCTAATTACGTTTTCAAATGGGTATTAAGGAATTAATAAATGACAATCAACCTGTTTGTGTCAAACAACTAGGTATACAGAAATAAACACTGTATTCCGTTAAAAAATAATTTGCTTTGTTTTTGTTTGAAAATCGGTTGTTTGTTAAGGATTTTTATTTATGGCATGTGTGTTAATGACTTGTGTATAGATGACTTGTGTGTAAATGACTTGTGTGTTGATGACTTGTGTGGTAATGACTAGTGTGTTAATGATTTGTGTGTTAATGACTTGTGTGTTAATGACTTGTGTAAATGACTTGTGTGTTAATGACTTGTATGTAAATGACTTGTGTGTAAATGACTTGTGTGTTAATGACTTGTGTGTTAATGACTTGTGTGTTAATGACTTATGTGTAAATGACTTGTGTGTTAATGACTTATGTGTAAATAACTTGTGTTTAAATGACTTGTGTGTTAATGACTTGTGTGTGTTAATGACTTGTGTGTAGATGACTTGTGTGTAGATGACTTATGTGTAGATGACCTGTGTGTAAATGACTTGTGTGTAAATGACTTGTGTGTTAATGACTTGTGTGTAGATGACTTGTGTGTTAATGACTTGTGTGTTAATGACTTGTGTGTTAATGACATGTGTGTTAATGACTTATGTGTAAATGACTTGTGTGTTAATGACTTATGTGTAGATGACTTGTGTGTAAATGACTTGTGTGTAGATGACTTGTGTGTAAATGACTTGTGTGTTAATGACTTGTGTGTTAATGACTTGTGTGTTAATGACTTATGTGTAAATGACATGTGTGTTAATGACATGTGTGTTTATGACTTATGTGTAAATGACTTGTGTGTAAGTGACTTGTGTGTTAATGACATGTGTGTTTATGACTTGTGTGTAAATGATTTGTGTGTTAATGACATGTGTGTTAATGACTTGTGTAAATGACTTGTGTGTTAATGACATGTGTGTTCATGACTTGTGTGTTAATGACTTGTGTAAATGACTTGTGTGTTAATGACTTGTGTGTTAATGACTTGTGTGTTAATGACTTGTGTTTAAATGACTTGTGTGTTAATGACTTGTGTGTGTTAATGACTTGTGTGTTAATGACTTGTGTGTAAATGACTTGTGTGTGTTAATGACTTGTGTGTTAATGACTTGTGTGTAAATGACTTGTATGTAAATGACTTGTGTGTTGATGACTTGTGTGGTAATGACTAGTGTGTTAATGATTTGTGTGTTAATTACTTGTGTGTGTTAATGACTTGTGTGTTAATGACTTGTGTGTAAATGACTTGTGTGTTAATGACTTATGTGTAAATGACTTGTGTGTTAATGACTTGTGTGTAAATGACTTGTGTAAATGACTTGTGTAAATGACTTGTATGTTAATGACTTGTGTGTTAATGACTTGTGTGTTAATGACTTGTGTGTTAATGACTTGTGTGTAAATGACTTGTGTGTTAATGACTTGTGTGTAAATGACTTGTGTGTTAATGACTTGTGTGTAAATGACTTTTGTGTGTTAATGACTTGTGTGTTAATGACTTGTGTGTAAATGACTTGTGTGTAAATGACTTGTGTGTTGATGACTTGTGTGTTAATTACTTGTGTGTGTTAATGACTTGTGTGTTAATGACTTGTGTGTAAATGACTTGTGTGTAGATGACTTGTGTGTAAATGACTTGTGTGTTGATGACTTGTGTGGTAATGACTAGTGTGTTAATGATTTGTGTGTTAATTTCTTGTGTGTGTTAATGACTTGTGTGTAAATGACTTGTGTGTAAATGACTTGTGTGTAGATGACTTGTGTGTAAATGACTTGTGTGTTGATGACTTGTGTGGTAATGACTAGTGTGTTAATGATTTGTGTGTTAATTACTTGTGTGTGTTAATGACTTGTGTGTTAATGACTTGTGTGTAAATGACTTGTGTGTTAATGACTTGTGTGTAAATGACTTGTGTGTTAATGACTTGTGTGTAAATGACTTGTGTGTTAATGACTTGTGTGTAAATGACTTGTGTGTTAATGACTTATGTGTAAATGACTTGTGTGTTAATGACTTGTGTAAATGACTTATGTGTAAATGACTTGTGTGTAAATGACTTATGTGTTAATGACTTGTGTGTTAATGACTTATGTGTAAATGACTTGTGTGTTAATGACTTGTGTGTAAATGCCTTGTGTGTTAATGACTTGTGTGTTAATGACTTGTGTGTTAATGACTTATGTGTAAATGACTTGTGTGTGTAAATGACTTGTGTGTTAATGACTTATGTTTAAATGACTTGTGTGTAAATGACTTATGTGTAAATGACTTGTGTGTAAATGACTTGTGTGTTAATGACTTATGTGTAAATGACATGTGTGTTAATGACATCTGTGTTTATGACTTGTGTGTAAATGACTTGTGTGTAGATGACTTGTGTGTAAATGACTTGTGTGTTGATGACTTGTGTGGTAATGACTAGTGTGTTAATGATTTGTGTGTTAATTACTTGTGTGTGTTAATGACTTGTGTGTTAATGACTTGTGTGTAAATGACTTGTGTGTAAATGACTTGTGTGTAAATGACTTGTGTGTTAATGACTTGTGTGTTAATGACTTGTGTGTAAATGACTTGTGTGTAAATGACTTGTGTGTAAATGACTTGTGTGTTAATGACTTGTGTGTTAATGACTTGTGTGTTAATGACTTGTGTGTAAATGACTTGTGTGTAAATGACTTGTGTGTTAATGACTTGTGTGTTAATGACTTGTGTGTAAATGACTTGTGTGTAAATGACTTGTGTGTAAATGACTTGTGTGTTAATGACTTGTGTGTTAATGACTTGTGTGTAAATGACTTGTGTGTTAATGACTTGTGTGTAAATGACTTGTGTGTTAATGACTTGTGTGTAAATGACTTGTGTGTTAATGACTTGTGTGTAAATGACTTGTGTGTTAATGACTTGTGTGTAAATGACTTGTGTGTTAATGACTTGTGTGTAAATGACTTGTGTGTTAATGACTTGTGTGTAAATGACTTGTGTGTTAATGACTTGTGTGTAAATGACTTGTGTGTTAATGACTTGTGTGTAAATGACTTGTGTGTTAATGACTTGTGTGTAAATGACTTGTGTGTTAATGACTTGTGTGTAAATGACTTGTGTGTTAATGACTTGTGTGTAAATGACTTGTGTGTTAATGACTTGTGTGTAAATGACTTGTGTGTTAATGACTTGTGTGTAAATGACTTGTGTGTTAATGACTTGTGTGTAAATGACTTGTGTGTTAATGACTTGTGTGTAAATGACTTGTGTGTTAATGACTTGTGTGTAAATGACTTGTGTGTTAATGACTTGTGTGTAAATGACTTGTGTGTTAATGACTTGTGTGTAAATGACTTGTGTGTTAATGACTTGTGTGTAAATGACTTGTGTGTTAATGACTTGTGTGTAAATGACTTGTGTGTTAATGACTTGTGTAAATGACTTGTGTGTTAATGACTTGTGTGTTAATGACTTGTGTGTTAATGACTTGTGTGTTAATGACTTGTGTGTTAATGACTTGTGTTTAAATGACTTGTGTGTTAATGACTTGTGTGTTAATGACTTGTGTGTAAATGACTTGTGTGTGTTAATGACTTGTGTGTTAATGACTTGTGTGTAAATGACTTGTGTGTAAATGTCTTGTGTGTTGATGACTTGTGTGGTAATGACTAGTGTGTTAATGACTTGTGTGGTAATGACTAGTGTGTTAATGATTTGTGTGTTAATTACTTGTGTGTGTTAATGACTTGTGTAAATGACTTGTGTGTTAATGACTTGTGTGTTAATGACTTGTGTGTTAATGACTTATGTGTAAATGACTTGTGTGTAAATGACTTGTGTGTTAATGACTTGTGTATTAATGACTTGTGTGTAAATGACTTGTGTGTAAATGACTTGTGTGTAAATGACTTGTGTGTTGATGACTTGTGTGGTAATGACTAGTGTGTTAATGATTTGTGTGTTAATTACTTGTGTGTGTTAATGACTTGTGTGGTAATGACTAGTGTGTTAATGACTTGTGTGTTAATGACTTGTGTGTAAATGACTTGTGTGTGTAAATGACTTGTGTGTTAATGATTTATGTGTAAATGACTTGTGTGTAAATGACTTATGTGTAAATGACTTGTGTGTAAATGACTTGTGTGTTAATGACTTATGTGTAAATGACATGTGTATTAATGACATGTGTGTTAATGACTTATGTGTAAATGACTTGTGTGTTAATGACTTGTGTGTAAATGCCTTGTGTGTAAATGACATGTGTGTTAATGACTTGTGTGTTAATGACTTATGTGTAAATGACATGTGTGTTAATGACTTGTGTAAATGACTTGTGTGTTAATGACATGTGTGTAAATGACTTGTGTGTGTTAATAACTTGTGTGTTAATGACTTGTGTGTAAATGACTTGTGTGTGTTAATGACTTGTGTGTAAATGACCTGTGTGTGTTAATGACGTGTGTGTTAATGACTTGTGTGTTAATGACTTGTGTGTAAATGACTTGTGTGTGTTAATGACTTGTGTGTTAATGACTTGTGTGTAAATGACTTGCGTGTAAATGACTTGTGTGTTGATGACTTGTGTGGTAATGACTAGTGTGTTAATGACTTGTGTGTTAATTACTTGTGTGTGTTAATGACTTGTGTGTTAATGACTTGTGTAAATGACTTGTGTGTTAATGACTTGTGTGTTAATGACTTGTGTGTTAATGACTTATGTGTAAATGACTTGTGTGTAAATGACTTGTGTGTTAATGACTTGTGTATTAATAACTTGTGTGTAAATGACTTGTGTGTAAATGACTTGTGTGTAAATGACTTGTGTGTTGATGACTTGTGTGGTAATGACTAGTGTGTTAATGATTTGTGTGTTAATTACCTGTGTGTGTTAATGACTTGTGTGTTAATGACTTGTGTAAATGACTTGTGTGTTAATGACTTGTGTGTTAATGACTTATGTGTAAATGACTTGTGTGTAAATGACTTGTGTGTTAATGACTTGTGTGTTAATGACTTATGTGTAAATGACTTGTGTGTTAATGACTTGTGTGTAAATGCCTTGTGTGTTAATGACTTGTGTGTTAATGACTTGTGTGTTAATGACTTATGTGTAAATGACTTATGTGTGTAAATGACTTGTGTGTTAATGACTTATGTGTAAATGACTTGTGTGTAAATGACTTATGTGTAAATGACTTGTATGTAAATGACTTGTGTGTTAATGACTTGTGTGTTAATGACTTGTGTGTAAATGACTTGTGTGTTAATGACTTGTGTGTTAATGACTTATGTGTAAATGACTTGTGTGTAAATGACTTGTGTGGTAATGACTAGTGTGTTTATTACTTGTGTGTGTTAATGACTTGTGTGTTAATGACTTGTGTTAATGACTTATGTGTAAATGACTTGTGTGTAAATGACTTGTGTGTTAATGACTTATGTGTAAATGACTTGTGTGTTAATGACTTGTGTGTTAATGACTTGTGTGTAAATGACTTGTGTGTTAATGACTTGTGTGTAAATGACTTGTGTGTAAATGACTTGTGTGTAAATGACTTGTGTGTAAATGACTTGTGTGTTGATGACTTGTGTGGTAATGACTAGTGTGTTAATGATTTGTGTGTTAATTACTTGTGTGTGTTAATGACTTGTGTGTTAATGACTTGTGTTAATGACTTGTGTGTAAATGACTTGTGTGTTAATGACTTGTGTGTAAATGACTAGTGTGTTAATGATTTGTGTGTTAATGACATGTGTGTTAATGACTTGTGTAAATGACTTGTGTGTGTTAATGACTTGTGTGTTAATGACTTGTGTGTAAATGACTTGTGTGTGTTAATGACTTGTGTGTAAATGACCTGTGTGTGTTAATGACCTGTGTGTTAATGACTTGTGTGTAAATGACTTGTGTGTGTAAATGACTTGTGTGTAAATGCCTTGTGTGTTAATGCCTTATGTGTAAATGACTTGTGTGTAAATGACTTGTGTGTAAATGACTTATGTGTAAATGACTTGTGTGTAAATGACTTGTGTGTTAATTACTTGTGTGTTAATGACTTATGTGTAAATGACTTGTGTGTTAATGACATGTGTGTTTATGACTTATGTGTAAATGACTTGTGTGTTAATGACATGTGTGTTTATGACTTGTGTGTAAATGACTTGTGTGTGTAAATGACTTGTGTGTGTAAATGACTTGTGTGTAAATGACTTGTGTGTGTAAATGACTTGTGTGTGTAAATGACTTGTGTGTGTTTATGACTTGTGTGTAAATGACTTGTGTGTGTAAATGACTTGTGTGTAAATGACTTGTGTGTTAATGACTTGTGTGTTAATGACTTGTGTTTAAATAACTTGTGTGTAAATGACTTGTGTAAATGACTTGTGTGTTAATGACTTGTGTGTAAATGACTTGTGTGTAAATGACTTGTGTGTAAATGACTTGTGTGTTAATGACTTATGTGTAAATGACTTGTGTGTTAATGACTTGTGTAAATGACTTGTGTGTAAATGACTTGTGTGTTAATGACTTGTGTGTTAATGACTTGTGTAAATGACTTGTGTGTTAATGACTTATGTGTAAATTACTTGTGTGTGTTAATGACTTGTGTGTTAATGACTTATGTGTAAATGACTTGTGTGTGAATGTCTTGTGTGTTAATGACTTGTGTGTTAATGACTTGTGTGCTTAAGGATTATAAGCCTATAATTTATTTGATCAGTTTGAAATGATTGAAGATTTTCCATTTATCTTCTTTTAATAAACAAATATGCTGATGAACTTACTGAAGGAATTTGGTGAAAACATCCGCCGTGGTATCGGGTATTTCAATTTCACTCTTTTCTTTGCAGACACCGTTGAAAACAATACTGCGGTTCACAAGAACAAACTTGTGTGCAGATATTCTTTTCTTTTCCTTGCCAACAATGAACGTCACGTCAGTGGCGATTTCCTGATCGAATAAATGACCCATACATTCTGCAAGCGTTTTCCCATATCGCCAGTCATTTTTAACTCTTTCATCCCGATTTCTGCATGAGATGATAAAAAAGAAGCCATTTTACCATACCCGTAAGAATTATGACCCCATGTTGGAACTCTTAAATAAAGTAAGACAATTTAGTTTGAAGACACCATATTATTACTTAAACAAGAGGCCCATGGGCCTTAACGGTCACCTGAGTCGGAATATATAATGAAATAAATAATAAAACAAATCAAAGACATATAAACACTATATGCTGAGTCTTGAAGTTGGTCAGTGATTTATAAATTTGACCTTTTTAGACTATGAAGAGTATTTGCTTCCATCAAACCTGTGAACTTAGAGGTATTTTTTGAAATTTTAATCAATTTGACCCTGTTTGGTCCTGCCCCTCTGGTCCACCAGGGGGTCATCGAGGACGGATATGGATGTTAAAATGCTATGTCTTAGGCTAATAATTCTAATCAAGTTTGACTAATTTCTTACGAAAATTGGGCAAATAATGTTCACCTATATAAACTAAAGTAAACTTGACCCCTCCCCAGGGGGTAACGTGAGACCCCAAGGTCATATAATTCACAGTTTTTATAAAACACCTGAAGACCTTTCCATCTATAATTATTTGATTCTACTATATCCAGAATTTTAGAAGATTTTTGAAGTTTTAGCCTATTTGACCCTTTTTTAGCCCCGCCCCTCTGCCCCCAGGGGGTCGGCCAGGACCAATGTGGATATGATATTAAAATGCTATCTCAGGCTAATAATTATAACCAAGTTTGACTCATTTCCTATGAAAATTGAGCAAAAAATGCTCATTAATGTGTTTTTCCTATATAAACTATAGTAAACTTGACCCCCTCCCCAAGGGGAAACAGGAGACCCCAGGGTCATATAATTTACAATTTTTATTAACAAACTTTAAGACCTTTTCATCTATAAAGTGTATTTGATTATACCATTTCCAGAACTTTAAAAGAATATTTTTGAAGTTTTAGCCTATTTGACCTTTTTTGGCCCCACCCCTCTGCCCCCAGGGGGTCGGCCTGGACCAATATGGATATGATATATTAAAATGCTATCTCAGGCTAATAATGCTAACCAAGTTTGACTCGTTTCCAATGAAAATTGAGCAAATAATGCTCATAAATGTGTTTTCCCTATATAAACTATAGTAAACTTGACCTCCTCCTCAGGGGGTAACGTGAGACCCCAGGGTCATATAATTCACAATTTTTGTAAAGGACCTTAAGACCTTTCTATTTATGAAAAGTATTTGTTTCTACCATTTCCAGAATTAAAGAAGAAGATTTTTGAAGTTTTAGCCTATTTGACCCTTTTTTTAGCCCCGCCCCTCTGCCCCCAGGGGGTCGGCCGGAACCAATGTGGATATGATATTAAAATGCTATCTCAGGCTAATAATTCTAACCCAGTTTGACTCGTTTCCAATAAAAATTGAGCAAAAAATGCTCATAAATGTGTTTTCCCTATATAAACTATAGTAAACTTGACCCCCTCCCCAGGGGGAAACGTGAGACCTCAGGGTCATATAATTCACAATTTTTGTAAAGGACCTTTAGACCTTTATATTTATGAAAAGTATTTGATTCTATCATTTCCAGAATTTCAGAAGAAGATTTTTGAAGTTTTAGCCTATTCGACCCTTTTTTTAGCCCCGCCCCTCTGCCCCCAGGGGGTCGGCTGGAACCAATGTGGATATGATATTAAAATGCTATCTCAGGCTAATAATTCTAACCCAGTTTGACTCGTTTCCAATAAAAATTGAGCAAAAAATGCTCATAAATGTGTTTTCCCTATATAAACTATAGTAAACTTGACCCCCTCCCCAGGGGGAAACGTGAGACCCCAGGGTCATATAATTCACAATTTTTATAAAGGACCTTTAGACCTTTATATTTATGAAAAGTATTTGATTCTATCATTTCCAGAATTTCAGAAGAAGATTTTTGAAGTTTTAGCCTATTTGACCCCTTTTGACCCCGCCCCTAAGGCCCTTGGGGGTCAGTCATAGAAAATTTGTTAATATCATTAAATGGCCATCTCATACTGATAATTCTGAAAACATTTGACTCATTTCCTATTACAAATGACCAAATAATGCGCAAAAATGTGTTTTCTCAATATAAAGTATAGTAAACTTAACCCCCTCCCCAGGGGGAAACTAGAGACCCCAGGGTCATATAATTCACAACTTTTGTAAAGGACCTTAAGACCTTTCTATCTATCAAGAGTATTTGATTCTACCACATCTGTGAGTAGAGAAGAAGATTTTTTAAATTTTACTCAATTTTACCCCTTTTGGCCCCTCCCACAGCCCCCTGGGGTGTGGGGACCATATAATTCACAATTTTGATTGGCCTTATGCCTTAGAAGGTTTGTGCAAAATTTCATTGAAATTGCTGCAGCAGTTTTGGAGAAGAAGTCAAAAATGTAAATTGTTTACGGACATACGACGGACGACGCACGACGCACGACGACGGACAAAAGACGATTAGAATAGGTCACTTGAGACTTCGTCTCAGGTGACCTAATGAAAATCAATACGTCGGTTTCGAGATACCAAATCAATTAAGATAAGCAAGGTTTAGCTTCGATTAGTCCAACCTTCGAGTGATTGTGACGTCATAGTTTGACGCGAGTATCGTAACACAAAAACTGCCCACCGGAAGGTGGACGTCGACGATAAATCGTACTTTAGCCAAGTCGTTTTGTTATCTCTAAACCGCCGTATAAGGTCATATATACGAAATCAACAGAAAGTATTATAACTCACGTTTCTCCGTCGTCTGTGCGTTGTCTTTTAGCCATGTGTGCTGCCTTGTTCTTGTTAATCCTTTATCAAAAACCAAACTGTAACGGTTGTTCTGTACACACTGTAAAACAAAACACTTTGTAAATTATAAACAACTAACATTAAAAAACAAGAATTGTATTTCAATATTCAATGATGTAAAAACACAAATCAATCGAACGGACGACAAAACGGACGGACTTGATCGGTGTGTTTTTGTAAAGTCGACTCGAGCAGTTCATACTTAAATGGTCAGAGAATAATGAGATAATTGATTTGCATAAATACCAGTTTTTGAGTATATGTCCTATTTGCCATCATTTCATTTCATTTCAACCATTTTTATTGAAAAAATCAATAGAATCGGGGAACAGGCTAGGCCTATGTAAGCCCTTTCCTAGCCAGAGATTATACAAATTAAATTATATACAGGTATCAATTAAAAGAATAAGGTAAGTATCAAACAAGGATATTATCAATATGTCATGTATTATACTCCTAAAGATATATAAGTCAAGAATAAATTTCATATCAATATTGTTTTTAGATATTTGTATAAGGGAGATAATTCATTAATAGACAAAATAATTTTATAGTAGTAAAATAGCAATATGTTATAACAGACTAGTAAGCCACTAATACTTTTGTGAGGTTTTCGTAGTTTTAATGTGTATATAAGCCAGTGATTCTACCTGTGTCTGGTACTAAAAAGTCCATAGCCAATTATTGGCGAAAGCCCTTTACACAGGCGAATACTAGATTCGCACCCAATAAAACTGGAGAAGATAGCTTAAGATACATATATTAAAATGATATTTGTAAAAGTTCTGATCGCCATCACTACCCATCATCGCCATAAAACGAGGAAGTTTGTAAACAATAATAAGAATATTTGGATACTTGGAAGACCCAAACAATATCAATACACTCACAAACACATGCATTTGTATATATAGATATATTAGATAAGTCGTTTGGCATTAACAAGAAATAAAACATACTTTAATACACTGCCCTCCAAATATTCTATTAAATGTGTTTAAATTTGCTGACAATTTATCTCTGAAGAAAACTCTTAAAAATCAATTAGATAATAAGTTGATAAATGCTGGTATGAGGAAGACCTTTATGATATTGTATATCATGTAGGTCTTTGTGTCGGTTTTGGGTCAACTCCACTTAGGCTAGCATAATTTTGATACAATTTTACTCTTTAGTTGTAGTGATTTGTATTTTGCATTGATAATCGGTATTTCTTGTTTTAATCCACATGGTGAAACATTAAAAATAAATTTAAATGTCACCCTCCTTGGGGTGACCATGTCAATTTCATTTAGTTGTTTATTTGTTCTTGATGTGGGTGGAGAGACATAAATAATATATAATGATGTCTGTATTAAAAAGGTTTACATATATCTATATTTTATGTAAATTTGTAAAACTACGTGTAACAGAACGTTTGGATGGCAGTGTATATTTGCATTGACTTCTTCAGGGCATTGTGTACAACCATTAAGTGAGAGAATTATGTAAGTGGTTATTTTCATATATTTTCTAGGTATCGATTACTATTCGTCTTTCATTAATAAAGCGTGAACTTTCGAAAACGGTTTCTTGTTAGTATCCGCACTCGCAATTTGGAAAATCTAATATATGATCATTGAATAACTCTTAGATAAGATTGCTAGCATTATTTGGTCAGATTTGGTAGAAAAGCATGTTTATTTTTAGGTCCATAATTTTGAAAAGTCATAGTTACTTTACATTCCTTATTGTTCTATTTATTCATTTCAAGGAGACAGCGCTTAAAATGTTGGATGCATGTTTTGTGTCTCTTTTGTTTGTGATGATTTCAAATTCCATTCTAATGACGTATTGACGTAGGCCTACTGTGCACTAGGAATGTCGAAATTATTGTTGATTTACCGGTATGAATTAGACCTATTTAGTTCTTTTGCTACATGTTCTTTATACAGTGTGTTTGCAGATTCCGGAAAGAAATACAGAGATAAATAAGAACTTTAGGCATAGGCCACTTCTGAATGATTTCAAAAGCGGCGATTGTTTGTATCGTTCGCCGACATGATTTCAAATTGTTGATAATATAAGTAGTAAACAAAGACCTAATGAAACCATTCAATAGTCATGGATGCGATAAATTCGTTATATAGTCAGTTACTGACCCCCTATAAAGGCATAGTTGGTCAGTAAGAAGTTCGGAGGCTCGGGCAACGCCCTCGCCTTCTATAAATCTTACTGACCCGCTATGCCTTTATAGTGGGTCAGTAACTGACTATATAACTAATATTGTATGACCAATATTTTATAGGTTCAAGTTCATTGTATTGTGTTACTTATAATTTATTCTTTGCCCATGTTTATAATATGTAAATATATTGCTCAATGCAATATGATACATCTATGATTTATATATTTTTTCTGGTATATTATGGCACCACATGAACTTTATTCTTGCATCCGTTACATTTTACAAAGTAAGGTCACTGTGACATATTTTTGACACTAAGTTATATATTCCAATTTAATTTATTTTCAACAAATTGATGTTTTATAATTTATGAAAAATCATTCAAAAATATCATTCGGTTCCAGCAAACCTGGACAAAACAGAAAAATTGACCCTCCTGTTAAACCACAAGGGACTCTGACCTGACCTGACCTTAATCATATGTCATAACACGATGTCCTAACTCCCGGGTATCTGTAAACACAAAATCATACTTATCGGTCTTGGCCGTCAAAATTTATTTTCATTTTCCCATGACCTTGACTAGATCAACATCAGTCTTCGCACACGAAAATACCATAAACCTATTTAAATAGGCGTACGTGTAGTTCTTACTAAATCTAATCTGTGGTTTCATAAAAATATCAAATAAATATCACCTACAAATTTGTCAACTTTGAAAACGCCAAACGGATTTATTTTGTTTATTTGCACTTTCATTTTGAAGCTTAAGTATTAATATTTTTGTTCATGTCGTTAGCAAAGAAGTTGGACTTCGCAGTTCATTCAATTTCTATAATTTCTACGCAATTAACCATGGCTTGAAATCTACCAAATAAATTCACTCCTATCCTTAAATTCTTTTAATTTTGGATTTTTAGTTACGTATTTTAACTTTTCTTAATAATAGCACAGCTATTGCCTATGCGTATTGCATTAGACCGTTCCATATATTAACATTTCTTTTGACAAAGTCCCAAACCTACAGCGATTATCAGTATTACAATGCATGACGTACAAGTATGCATTGTTTAAAATACAATTGATATGATCCATCGACTTAACGTTCGTCGAACAAGCACATGTATCATTTTGTGATATCTTTTTGAAACGTGTTTACTATAGCATGAGGAACCTGTTAAAATATATTGTACCGTCATCTTAAGAACTAAGGCCGTTTAAAGATGCTCCATCGCTGACAAATTATATTTTTTTCACTATCAAAAACAACAGCAGACGCTTTAGTATTTTTCTTCAGTTACAAAAGTTACTTACTTTACATCCATTGAAAAGTTTGAACTTCTAATTTTACTTTAAGTTAAAACTATGAAAATTAGTTATTTGCATCCCGAAAAAAATTGGTGACACTATATCCTATATGGAATGAAGTACAGATTACTCATGCACCAAAGGCGACAAAATCAATTATTTTATATTATTTTTGGTGTTAATTAGACATATACATACACGATTAAACGCCAATTATTATTCAAATGATGAATATCATTTATACTCTGTCGGCGGTGGAGCATCTTTAAAGTAAATACATAACTCAATATAACTGTTAGTAAACAAAGGTCGCTTAAATATATGTCATGATACTCATGTACAAATACGTTGGACTCTTAGGTAATCTCCATCCACCCCTAACTCTGCAACACGACACACACATACACAAAGGTCAGATTTGTATTTCATCGAATTCTTAGTCGCCCAAATAATGGATATACGTAGATGGGTATAAATTAATCTTAGTACACATTACATGTATTAAATCATCAATCATACAACCATGTTTTACAACGAGTCTCTGAACAGGCCAGATAGTTCAGGCCAAAAAACTGAATTATTATAGATACCTTCAAACTCCCTCACTGGCGTACACGGAAGTCACAAAACCGAATGTAGGATTACAGGAATCAATCAATATAACCGACCTACGTATCATAATATAACAGCTAGCAATTACCCATACACACACTAAGGTACATTTAAATCTAAAGGAAAATTACCCATACACACACTAAGGTACATTTAAATATAAAGCAGGTCATTATGAAAGTTCATAGTCGAATGAGTTTGACAGACTATTATTATTTTTTTTATAGTTGCATCTATTCCTTTAAGGTTTTGATATCAAACCATATCTATGAGAATGTGATTTATGGGAATAAACTTTCTAATAAATACTATTTAAAGGTTTCCATAGCGATTTATTCCTCTCCCCTAATATCGAAAATGCAATTCCGCGAATCCAATCCGGATGTTTATGCAATAGATGTTACACTCCATTTATTTACCCCTGTTTCAAAGGGCGTTATTCAACTTTGAACCCGAAATCGTCTTTCAATATATCTGCAATGAAATGAATACTGTGTATATAAGTTAAGGATATATTTTTTGCTGTTGTTTATTGATGCTCCTAGATATCCTGAATGAAAACATTTTAACTATTCAATTAAGTGTCGACTTTATAGACAACGGAATGATGCATATTGTATACCTTTACAGGGACCAAACGTTTCAATAATCAAATATAAAAAAAACACTTGTATAAACAAGTTGTGAGATTAATTGGGGGAAATGTTGACTGCTGAGAATTTCTGTATAGATATATCTTTTCTTGTATCATTGTACATTCGTATGATATTCTGAATAAGATATTATAAGTTTCATGTACAGAGAGTCCCGAGGGGTTCCGATTGCACAATGAGTGTAACCATGAACAAAAAACGATATAAATCAAGGCATTCCACAAACAATAATGTAAACATCAGTTTGTGTATAATTGTTTGTAAACTTCCTGATTACATATACATGTATAGCTGGATTGTTATAACACCATGTTTTAGTAATAAGAGGAACAAGGGTTGTATTTAACTGCTCCGTCCTCTACCGGACAAAGGGAAATAATCTAAAACACATATCATAGCGTTGTAACATAATAAAAGACCTGGTGATTGTAAAGATGATACCTTTAAAGGTAGGATGGATAATTAACATGAATATAAGATTACCTTCAAACTCCGTCACTGGCGTCCTCTCAAAACCGAAAGTAGGATTACAGGAATTTCTGAATCAATCAGTATAACTACCGTAGGTGTATTTGATATAACGGGTGATATTTACACAATACCTGTACGTCTGAGCAGTTCATTTTTACACCGCAGGGTTGACTTTTAAATGAATATTTGTTATGTGACTATATGTGGCGTAGGTTTCACATTCCTCAAAACCGAATATACGACTTGAATTCTACACGATACATTACTGTGTACAATCAGTTCGGTGCCCATCGAGTTTCTCATTCGTTAATATAGATAACAAAATTAGGAATAATTAACATACATGTATATTTACACTTGCTAGGCTTGTTCACTATACGCAAGTACTAGCCGATTTTGTTTACCATAACTGCATGGTAACATTGAACTTTGAACTTGCGTATGAAAATGTTCTATGCAACGTAAAAGGACTACTTTTTTTAAACAAACACATGGTTTTGTTTACATTTTGATGCAACATTACGTGTATATTGTTGTTTTTCATAGAATTTTGGAAAAATGTAAACAATATATACATGTTTTATATTTATATATGATTCAAACAATTTTTAAAGTAACAATTGTATAAAGAAACGGAAAAATATTCCGACCGGGGCGACGTGCTTTCATTTTTGTTAAAAATGATGGGTGTCAAATGTTAACATTACCTCTGTGTCTGTGTTCGTCCTGCGATCGAGTCTTTGGGGTGGACGGGCGTGAGACCTTCTGATAGAGGTCAGATATAAACATATCCTCTTGTCTTTGTTCTTTGAGAATTTAATCATGTGTATTATACAACATGCACCGCTAGTAATCCACGTGTTGACAGTTACGCGTCACCACAAATACATTGTATCCATCGAACACACGTGAAGTTGTTCCATCTTTAGCCTAGATGGCGATGGATATAAGCGTAGATTATATAATCACATGGCCCCGAAGGATGTAATATCGTCAAGTCAGACGACAATCTCAAACAAATTTAGCTACTTGAACACTGGTGTTTTGACAACTTTGGAGAACTCCACTGTGTAAGCGTGCGTCAGCCTCGCCTCGCTGCACAATAACGGTCACCGAGTTCACACATGTGGCCGAGAACAAATACTTTATGTTATTACGCTATATATGAACATTTTGCAAAATTTAATACCTACTTAAAGTTCTGATCTGATTAAATAAAATTATCTCTGAAATTTACTTTGTTTGTCATGTTTATTCTACACTAAAATATTGAACTTTTTTGTCGTCGCGGATGAATGATTCTACCTTACGTGCAGCGTCATCATTCGCTGTTCAATTGAGTAAGCTCCTCCCACTTTTGACCGACTTTTATTGAATAATTACGTCTCTTTCAAATGACGATTTTATTGCATAAAATATAAATAAAAAGTCGTGTGAGTGTTAATATAGGGATTGGATTTCGTTTTTATGTTAACCATGCTTGTATGGAGCAATTCCTATAAGAATATATTCAATATGGGGCGCTAACGCGCCCCATCGAATATATTCTTAGAGGAATTGCTCCATACAAGCATGGTTAACATAAAAACGAAATCCAACCCCTATATGTTTTATATTTATATACGATACAAACATTTTTGAAATGAACAATTGTATAAAGAAACGGGAAAAAATATCCCGACCGGGGCGATTTTTGTTAAAAATGATGGATGTCAAATGTAAACATTACCTCTGTGTCTGTGTCCTACGATCGAGTCTTTGGGGTTGACGGGTGTGAGACCCTCTGACAGAGCTAGGTCAGTTATAAACATATTCTCTTGTATTTGTTCTTGGAGAATTTAATCATGTGTATTATAAAACATGCACCGCTAGTAATCCACGTGTTGACAGTTACGCGTCACCACAAATACAGTACATTGTATCCATCGAACACAAGTGAATTTGTTTCATCTATCGATGGCGATATGGATCTAAGCGTAGATTATATAATCACATGGCCCCGAAGGATGTAATATCGTCAAGTCAGACGACAATCTCAAACAAATTTAGCTACTTGAACATCGGTGTTTTGACAACTTCGGAAAACTCCAGTGTGTAAGCGTGCGTCAGCCTCGCCTCGCTGCACAATAACGGTCACCGAGTTCACACATGTGGCCGAGTACAAATACTTTGTTATTACGCTATATATTAACTTTTAGCAAAATTGAATACCTATTCAAAGTTCTGATATGATTAAATAAAATTATCTCTGAAATTTACTTTGTTTGTCATGTTTATTTTACACTAAAATATTGATTTTTTTTCGTCGCGGATGAATAATTCTATCTTACGTGAAGAGTCATCATTCGTTGTTTAATTGAGTAAGCTCCTCCCACTTCTGACCGACTTTTATTGAATAATTACGTCACTTTCAAATGACGATTTTATTGCATAAAATATAAATAAAAAGTCGTGTGAGTGTAAATATACGGATTTGATTTCGTTTTTATGTTAACCATGCTTGTATGGAGCAATTCCTCTAAGAATATATTCAATATGGGACGCGGCGCCCCATATTGAATATATTCTTAGAGGAATTGCTCCATACAAACATGGTTAACATAAAAACGGAATCCAATCCCTATATATCAAAAAAACATTGCTCAAACATGTCTGTGATGGCATTCTATTAACAATGAAATACTTGGTCAATATTACACGCAGTGCACTTTATTAATACGTAGTCATAGATGACGAAAATGAAGGATGAATGTATTTTACTTAACTAATTGATACAACGCAATACATGTTCTGTTATGGCTAATTATTTTTTACACTTTCGTTATATGAAATGTATACATGTAATTAACAAAGTTTTAACATTGAGTATACATGTGTGTGTACTCGCACATCTATCCTGCTATAATAAAAAACATTAGAACAACTGGAATATATATTTTATATTTACATTCACTTGCAACTTTATAAACTAACCAAGGCAAAGTGAAGTCTACGGTGGCATAACTGACACCCAAAATGAGACCATTATGAGGTCACTAATGTTGACATGGTGACGTCAACTGATCACCGTCAAAATGGCTGTTCCATCGTTAGGATTAAATCGCCGTTGATGAACAGTTTTCCAAGTCTATCTTAATGTTAATGTAAAACCCCCAAAATGAGTTAATAATGTAAATTTAAGTATTAAACTATCTTCCTATATCATCTATGTTCTATATAGAGCTTTGCAGACAATCAGCTCTTGGATGTCTTTTTTTAGAAACGTCATATTTTTACCGAAATAGTACACCCACTTCGGGTTCTGTTACACCAAAAATATTTTGGAACTATTGAAACATCATGTCAACAAATGATAATGCTTTAAGAAAATCTTACACCGGCAAAGTCTTTATCTAAACACCAAATTATTGGAAGGTCTATTTTTAGAAACATCAGCCAAAAACAACAATTTTACTCGCAATTAACAGTTAATTAGGAAAACAATTTTATTTTTTTATCAAACATGAACATGCAGCATCTAAAGTTCAAAACAATTTTTATTGATAGATGCAGTGAAATAACAGATTCGGTTACCTCAATAATGAAATGTAAGATTATTGATGAGTCATGTTTTAACAAAATCTACTGCAATGAATACCCCACCAATACGTTTTTGTACATAATAGTAAATGACTGCAGTGAACATTTCAGAAATATCTGTAATCGAGGACATTGTCATTTAAAATCTGAAGTCATTTATCAATTTCCACAAAACATCAGCTATATACTGGATAACAACTATAGCTACACCATATTCACATCCTTCAAATTAAGCGCACCCACCCCATATATACCTAATATTATACTTATAATGGAGTGGCACAATTTTACAGACTGGTTGTGTTATATGCGAGTAACAACTGCCTTCAAACATATCAAAAGACATGCTTTACTTTCTCAACCAGGTGTGTTCTAAAATACAGCATCCGTTATAGTTATTTGTATTTAGACAACTAAGAAGATATGACGTACCGGCCAGTATGTCCTTAATATCCCAACACATTATGTACGGTTTATATAAAGATAGTGTTACACAATAAGTCAACATTTTATGTGTGATGACTAGTACGATGGTAACACTATCACTTCATCAGAACAATGACCAGGAAACATATTAAAACGCATTTTTTGTATTGATTATTTCAAGTAATAAGTTGAACCTCGCTAGCTCGAACTCTCTTAACTCGCAGTCATTTTCAGTCCCCGTCACTTGTGGTGTAGAGAAGCGAATAAAAGCAGCCCAGATCAGAATGATAACATTTCGTTCGAAGTATCTTGCAGATGACCTCTTCAAGTGCCATCATAATTGCTTTGAGGTTTAGGTCAAAATTGCTATGAATATTTGAAAATGATTACGTAATCAACTTCTCAGCATCTTTCATGTCGCCATTGTTCGTTCTACCGGTACAAATTTCCCATTCGGTACCCGTTGCGCCTTGCCTTGGTATTGAAGGAGGTGGAAACGTTTTTCTTGTTTTTACGGATGAACATGAGAATATCAACAACTTCATCATTTGTAAGTACATCATCGACACAGACTTGGTCCAGGAAGAACGTCTGATCCATTATCGGGAACCGAATCGTAAACAGGATATCGCCGAGAACTCTCCGTTTGTTATTGCCTGTAACCTTCAAAATAGTAAACATACCTATTTTAAAGCAATTGTCATATACCATAGCATATTTAAACTATTTGGCTAAAAGCAACCACAGTATGACTTAAAAGACGTATATCGTTTTATATCGCTTAGAAATCGTACATGTACAAACCAAGATTGGTACCTAGATATAACGTGACGCCACCCAAATTGGAACACTTTTTGAAGATAATTGTAAACATTTTCTAGAGTGTGCTTGAATCCAGAGTTTCTCTTGACATCTCACAAAATTGTCCAAATGGTCCAAACATATTAATAATATTTATACCCAGGCCTCTAAAAGACTAAATATTTTAAGATTACTAAAACATAATGTAGATAGAAAGAGCCTTTTAAAAATTTATACATCCCTTATAAGACCTGTTTTAGAATATGGTGATGTCATTTGGGATAATTGTACAAACCAAGATAAAGACTTATTAGAATCTGTACAGATAGAAGCAATAAGAATTATAACAGGCCTGAGAAGAGGAACATCTCAACTTTATGCTGAAGTTGGACTTGATTCACTTGCATTCAGACGAAAACTACAAAAATCAATATTGATGTTTAAAATTGTAAATAATGAATCCCCTAGATATCTTACTAATTTGATTGATCCATTCTTTAATGATAATAATAATACTCCTTACACATTAAGGAATAATCGCCTGTTTAATCCCCCCCTCTGTAGAACTGAATTATACTCCAACAGCTTTATTCCCTCAATGCTAAGAGAATTTAATCAAACAGATATAGAACTCATATTTAATAATTCATTAGAACAATTTAAAAAGGTATCAAAATTGATAATGATATTCCTACTACAGAAATTTCTAATATTTTTAAATATCATGGCGACCGTAAATATAACATTATTCTGTGCCAGCTACGAAACCAAGCAAGTAATTTAAACTCTGATCTTTATCATGATCATTTAAGAGAATCTCCAGCCTGTTCCTGCTATTATACCAATGAAAATTCATATCACTTTTTCTTTGACTGTAGGCACTTCTATGAACAGAGAGCAGTTCTTATACAGGGAATAAATAACTTAGGTTTACCAGATAATCATAATCATTTAAACATTGAAACACTATTAAATGGATGTAAATTTTGCAATAATGATATTAACAAAGATATTTTACAATGCGTGACTGAATATATATGCCATACTAAAAGATTTGATTTCTGATAAACATATTTTATATACATGTACCATAGCCCTCTGCATATATAAGCAAACAAAAACAAGTAACAAGTACCCATATCTAAATATCTAATTACTTGATAGTCAAAATACTATCTAGCAGTGCAATTAAACATCTAAACTATTGTATATGTTAATATTTATTTCTAATTTACTCTAAACTATCCTGGCTGGATGGATACTGAATACTGTTTATTGAATATTGAGAATCTTTTATACTATAATAATTATCTAATTGAATAATCAAACTGTACATATTAGAACCATAAATGTTGGTTAACTCCAATTGTTTAAAAAATTGCATTCAATCTCCTACCAATTTTTTTTCATATTCAATTGAAGACAAAATGCTCATTCGTTGTCAGACTTTCATACATATATTCCAAAGGGATGGGTCATTGTGCATAAGCACAGGGACTTTTTGGCCTAATATCTCATGGTGTGTATGTATGTTAGTCTGTCAATAAATGAGCATGATTCTTATCCCTATCCAAAAACTATAATCACTAGGATTATGAAATCCAAATAACTAAACTTGTTCTGAAACATTTTCTAATAAAAATATAATTGGAGTTATCCCCCTTTAATTAGTACTTAGTAACATTATTATCACTATACTGTAACTAACTCAATTTATTTTTATATATAAATATATGTATTAATTAATTGCAGAATGAATTCATGTTTATACTTTAAAATAAGATCTGGAGAGGACTTAAATAGGCGTAGCCTGATGTCCAATCCTATTGATGTACATAATATCAATAACATATTGTTGAAATTGAAAAATCTCACAAAATTTTAAGTTTATGATTTGTTTACTAGTCATCAATGCATATATAGAGAGTTTTGAGGCATATCTAGTCTTGTGTTACAGCAGATTCGAGTACCATAAATGGTACAGCTCCTTAATGCGGTTTGATCAATAAATGTTTAGACATAATACAAACTGTTTGAATTCGTATAAAAAAGTCCAAACATTTTCAGTTGATCAAGTCAAAAATCTGCAAAAATATTCCATTCCGCACTTGTTTTTCATGTCTTGAAATATGTGGTATTTTTAGCGTTGTCGCAAGACGTCGTTTTACGGCGTTTTTCACGATTTCATTATTTTGATTTTCAGATACAAATAATAAGCCACAGAGAGAAAATGACGTAGGAAAATTGTCAAAGTTGCTATTCAGCACCCTAAAGTTTGTTCGAGACAGTTTTTGTTAAAATTATAACTTCTGTATCACATGTTTTAAGAATATTTCATTTTCGGTAGTGTTCCAACTTCACGTTATGTATGATTAATATCGAAATATTTGTCAATGAATATTATAATTAAGATTTAAGACAGATGAAAGAAAAATCACCTTCAAATGATGCCGAGTGCATTCCTTTTTGGCCCATTTTTTGACTGATTTATACAAAAGCCCTTCGTCAACAGCAAGATCATCTGATGTTGTTATACATTTAAGACAGGAATTGCATAGGTCAACGAAGGTGTTAGACTGCAATGCAGCTTGAGGATTCTTTGTGACGACCTGAAGACAAGCTGCCATCAGTCCATCCTCAGCATAAACGTGGGATTCCTCCATTAGAAAACATGCATTTTCTGACGAAATGTTTCTTTGCAGAAATTGATCGCATGTAGATACCAGGACATCGACACAGTACTTGCGGGCTACACTCATAACTGCCACAGCGCTCTGATATGTCAACTTGATTTGGTCAGTATACAGATAGCTGTAACGCAATGTTTTGTTTTTTGTTAAATAAAACTCATGAGTATAATATTAACCGATGTTTATCTGCACTTTGTCTTTAATTCTAACCAATCTTTCACTTCATATAAAGGTGTTTGACTAACATTTGTCTTTCTTCAAAAAAGGTTAATCAAGAGCACGGTTAAAACTCACTTATTTTTCCAAATTAGGATAAGATTTAAGGATCCAGCAACCTTTACGACTAAACTAAATGTATTTATCATATTATCTATATTTTTCTGTGATGTTGTGACTAGACCTACAGCAAAGGGAAGTAATAATGTAAACCAACGTACCGTAGAAATGTCATAAAGGCCTCCTCTTTGATGTCTGGAATATTAACATCCCCTTGCTCTGCCAATTGTCCGTTGAACATGGTAAAGAATACGGGACTACGGCTTGAAAGAATGAGCTTGTGTGCAGCAACAGGTGTTCTTTTGGCACCGACTAGAAACGTGACGTCACTTCCGACACCATCTGTCAGGATGTGTTCTAAACTTTCACTCAATGATTTGCCAGTTTGCCAATCATTCACCTGAATCTTAACTGAGGTGAACAACCCATATTCCGTTTTAAGTCTGTTAACAACAATAAAAAATGATATAAATGAAGTCTTAACTCTATCCCTTATAGTTTAAATAACTGGCTCATGTAATCTTAGTTTTGTATATATGTATACATATCTATATAATGCTGTGTATCTCTCCCCCTATTTCTGTTCTTGGAAACAAAGCTGCATTCAAATTATTTCCAATAAAGTTTCTACTGTAATGTAATGATATCGAGCATAATCCCGTCATCTTCACACTTTCCAAATTTCCCATCTTAATGTAAGATCCTTAGAGTTGTATTTCTTGTCATTTCCATCATCACACACTCTCATAAAACAAACAATGTGTTAATATGGATGCTTATATGTGATGGTTCAGATCAATGAAAGCACCAATATACTATTGACATAGCAGTAAATGTCGCATGAAATATCACACGTCTTGAAAGAACCGCCACAGTCACGCCATGTTTCAAACTTTCGGGTAATATCGTAAAACCGATGTGCAGCACTTAACCGACATCGGCGATACCTGTATAGATACGAACCTCCCGAGCCGTATCGCGATCGTCAATACCCTATAGATCGGATTAGTTCGGATACTTCCGAGCTATTTTAAACCTGTACACGTTAAAAATCAATATCTTAATTTAATCGTTTAATAACTTTGCGAATACGAACTTTACAATATTCGGTAATTATCGAAAGTTTAAAAATTGGAGAGGCGGAGAAGAATATGTTGAACACTTTAAATACTTTTCCTACGCCAAAAATACAACAAGTCACAGACCATACAATTGTAAGAAATAAATTAGATATAATAGATAGTGAACTTACTGCAAATGATATAAAATGTCTTACTGAAACACATCTTGACCCGTTAATCCGGACTCAGACCTTATTTGAGACAAATGTAGTAGTTTTTATCAAAGTGATAGGCAGATAGGATTTGGTGCTTGTGGAATTATTATATATACACGAGATACTGTAATCTGTTATATTGAAATCATTTGGTTAGAAGTTTTAGTAGATAGCCATAAGTTTTTACTGGGATGTATATATAGACCTGAATCTGGTGTAGAATACAGGAGAAAATTAGATGACATGTTTGATACTGTTTTTAATGGTAATATTACTGATGTACTTATAACTGGTGATATAAATGTTGATATGTTAAACCTTCAGCCACACTCTCGTCTTAGCCGATTACTTACAAAACATAATCTAAACAGTTTTATTAAAGAACCCACTCGCATTACTCCGACCTTTTCTTCTTCTATTGACATTGTTCTATCTAACAACAATCATCTTATTAGGGATACAAATGCTCTTGGCTTAATTTGCAGTGATCATTGTCGTATTAACTTTTATAAATTATATCAAATATATATAGACAAACCGCATAGAAGAAAACGATATATGAATATGATGATGCTGATATTGGTAGGATTAACGATAATATTAGAAATTTATTGACTAGATCTCATTATTCAAACGATCTATAAACATGTATGATGCTTGATAAGTATTTGCAACAACACAGATTTGATACAACGTAGTAGTTCTTGTTTTATGCATGTTTAATGGAAAACTTACCTGAAGACGTCACTTTATAACTACTTATATGACTGTTAAATGTGCAAGAAAGTAGATGACTACAACTCGGTTTCTTGCTGTAACATGTGCACTGATTTTACTACACTGTTACGTAAATATCATGATGTTTCGTTGTACTGTCATAACTCACTATGAATTCTTAATTTACTTTTTTTAAAGCCTATGCAATATAAGTATTGCAACTCTTAAAATGGTAGTAATATTTGGTGATGATTAACATATTAGTATGAGTATGAAACTTACGGCACATATAGCTTCAATGAAACAAATGATCATGACGTTTGTGGTAATTAGTAAACACATCAAATCCAAATAAAATAAAGTCGTTGTATTGGGCTTACCTAAGATCGTCATCGGCTGTCTTCTTACCGTCCATACTCTTGCGTGATGTATACATTGCTGTAAATACATAAAACAAGAGATAATGACGAAATGTCATTTGGAGAAACATATCTACCGTTGTGTAATATCATATAAATCAGGTTTTGAAACGATTGTGAAACACCTGACCGGTGTTTTAATATTTCAATTTGTTCTGTTCTGAAGAGTTAATGATATATAAAAGAGACATAGAGTGATAACGGGAAAGATGCATAGTTTCACTATTAAATGACCGAGGGTGTAGACCGAGGTCATTTTTTTAAATTACAAGTGTGATATTATACATTTATCGACCTATTTTCAGGTGGATACGGTGAGTTATCAACCCGAGTAAGTGATATATCCCGAGACCGGAGGCCGAGGGTTATATCATTTTCGAGGTTTGATAACTCACCGTATCCACCTGAAAATAGGTCGATAACTGTTTCATTATATGACATTTACAGGATATTAACCTGGTTCTTTAAAAAGGCTTTACTACAATAAACAGAATGATATTTGAACATGTTCCTTTTACAAAAGTAGTTTATCTATTAGATGTAATACATGGTAAATATCCAAATGCTTCTTGCTAATGTTTAAGACTGGTAGAATCGGATTATATATATCGCAGCATCAACTTCCCGTCTGGCATTCGTTTGCAGTTGATCACCGTTGATCGCAGTAAACTTGCTGCCTTCCGACATTTATGTTTCGAGTATATAATGACGTCACAATAGATTAATCCGACGTTATTGTATTAGGAAACTCCTGTTACGCTATATTTGGGTACGACTCGACGTCAAAAGTGATTATGACGTCACATGTAAAGGGAGTTTCCCTCGATTTATTTTTGACACAGGTTACTGAACTCGCGAGAGGTCACTTGATTGAGTCCAGTAACCTCGCGTGCCTTTCGCCGCCGATTTCGGGGTTGATATCTCAGTTGATGAATACTTTTGAGAAACGTATCGGCCAATCAAAATACAGTAAAAACACCAGTCATACAAAAACCACCATATGGACTGAAACAAAGATCCCAAATATTTAAAGTAGATATGTCGTTTCTTAAGAAAAATGTCAAAAACTTCTTTTTTTTCTTTTCAACACTCGGAAACGATTTAATATGAGCTTCATTTTTACTGCAACATTGGAAATTTTCGGATATTTTTTTGTAAAATTTTCAAATTCATTTTCCTACAAAACGAAACCAAATCAACATTAATGAGAGGAAGTTACAAAGTGTATAATGCCAGTAGGACAGGACAGGAAGAAAGATACAAAGTAAAAGTACAGAGGATGAGTTTGAATTTTGAGACTTGTAATTCCGCTTTCACTACGACACTCTACGTTACGCTTTAAAACAATAGTCTGTGATACGCTTTCTTGTATTGAAGGGTAACGTAAAGAGTATCGTAGTGGAAACAGAATTACAAGTCTAATTTGAATTGGGGTGTTTCATGGTACTTCACAATTTTAGATCAACTTTAGTGTAGGCTGTGGAAAGAGTTCTTTAACTTTATTCCAAAACATTTCAAATATCGACGTATAATAATTGTAATTTTGCACACTAGTTTCATTAAGGGCTATTGGACTAACACTATCGCCATTTTGGAGGTTGTGAAACGCAATTTGTCAAACAAGATATTAACTGCACGGAATGTTTGAATATTTTCCTCACTTTGTTTAAAATACATACATAAACGTTAAAACTCGAAATTTGTGAAAAAAAATAACTTTGTAACAACAAAATTCAAACTTTTGTCGGCGTTAAGAACTGTTTGAAATTCATCATAATAATGCATATTTAAAACAAACCTTCCATACATGTTCAGTGTTATTCTGGTTACATGTATTCACCGACTTTTGTTTATTTTTTCGCTTGTGCAAGCTAGACGCTAGTTTTACTTTTGGACACATTTGCCGTACACATACGCAATTTTGGACGGAACACGTGGCTGGAAGTAAAAACCTAATACAACAGAAACAATGCCAATCAAATTGTATTTTTTGGTCTAACGGATTTTAATGGCGAGGCATAATGTAACATGACAATTGACTTGTAAGTATATGTTTGTCATGCATAGATTAAGCAAACAATCGCAAGCCATATTTCCCAACATTCATCAGAAAATGCTTTACTAGTTCAGAAAGTAGGATCATTGTTATTTGTTATAATTTCTTCACGCAATTTACCCTAAATGGCCTCATGCGAACTTTTCTCATGAAAACAACATGTCTGCCTCGTGAAGCCATTTTTGACAGATATTCGACTTAAGTTTAGGGCCGTTTTTTAAGTATATGGTGTTATCATTAAATTCTTAAAGTAAATACGCATAGATTGGAGATATGATAAGATAATTATTGATATTTTAGACCTTAACATATAGTGGTGACTTAGAATTTCGTACACTTCTGGAATTTGATTTTAATTAAGTTTAAAATTAAATTGGAATATATATTTATTTTTTGACAACACCATTGTGTTCTTTGCTTGATTTTATTCTTAAGTTAAACGTCTTTTTTCAGATATTCTGCATATTCCCGCATACAACAGATATAGTCAAGTCCAATAGCCCTTAAATGTTTTGATAAAAAAATGTCCACCTTAAATGTTCAATATCATAAAACGTTGTCAGTTTCAGTAATTGTATTCCCTACTACAATACGTCGTGTTATTACACTCTCAGGCCATTGTATAAATGTGCTGGGTGTTACAATGAATATTAATTACAATTTGATTAATTTGTTCCGTTCATTTGTCGTTAAATCTGAATATTGTTAAGAATGCTTGTTCGATCAGATTATTCTTCTTAATATATCGCCTCTACATGATAATCTTGCTCAAACATTAATTTCTATGAGATGTAGTAATGATTACTTACCGACTGTTTCCGGATCAAACCACAGGAGAGAGGTATTGAGAAGTGAACATAAAATTTGAAAACGAGCCGTACATACCTATGATTATTATTATATCACAGCTACAGTATTAAGTATGTTGAGGAGATAGAATATGAAAAAAATGACCTTATCCAACATCCGGAACTAATGACATGAAACCATTATAACATCCTTGTATTCAAGTTATTTAAAATGTGAACTGATCGAAGAAGAATTCATGTGATCACAAAGTTAAAGAAACTCTGTTCGTCACACCTCCTTGACACAGGCGGTTTTAATCGGACGCTGCGTCACAAGTACGTTAAATATCCTGCCACGTTATGAATGGTGAAAGCGTGTGTAATCACACTATGCTAACGCCTAAAATCAAATTAATTTGCACTGTGGAGTTTTTAACATCAGATAAATAAAATAACTTAAGTCTCATACCAAGAAACTCCCAGACGTTTGCTTCTTCAGACAGAACTCGTTTTATTTGTATGTTTATTGATAAGCTTGTCATACCTTCTTTACAGAGGTTGATATCCAGACATACAAATAATGGCTGAAGTGTTCGCTATTTCTGGCGAGAGGCCCTCGAGACGATCACAAGGGAAACACGGACAACTATGCAACTGTTGGATAGTTGAATAGAATTGGTTACACAGGTATTCTCGTGCAAGTGTCATAATTGCCTAAGGCAACAGTGTCTGTATTTGTATGTGTTTTAGACGTTTCCATCCATTGAAATGTCTCCTATTTTATGATAATCTTCCCTACATTGTAAATATATGAAGTGGTATTGTTTTTGTACAACCTCCACTGTTTATTTTTTCCCATTTCAGGATCATTGTTAAGAGCGACGTAAGGAACACTTATTACAATGGTCATTTAGAATACATGCTCGGAACCAAGGGAAATTTATCATTTAATATAGTGTTTAAATATCTCATATCATAACGCCATAAGACAAGCTACCGTCTATTTAAAGGAGGAATGCAGAACTCAATGGTAAACAAGTTGACAATGCAAGATATATTTAAACAATTGCTTTACCTGTACTCGACTTATTTTGCCTTGCATTGTAAGCTTTAACTACTAAATAAGGTGTTGATATATGGGCAATGTGCCATGGTGCACACATTCAACAAACAAACCCTAAACACCAGTGTAATTACCTCCCAAGCATTGTTGGGGCCAACACAAAAACTGTAAAACCGATACCAATATATATTTTATCTATGTGTTTCCTCTCAATTTAGAACTTTCTTTTATCTATTCACTTTCGTATAATATTCTGATATTATAAGTATCGTGTAGAGAAAGTTCTTGGGGTTTCCGATTAGGCTTGTCGCTATTGACAACAAACATTATCAAATAAAACACTTCAAAAACAATATTAAATACAAATGAAAGCCTCATGTTATTGTTTGTAAACGTCCTGGTTACAAATATAGCTGTTGGCTATGATAGCATCATGTTTTAAATAATAAGAAGAGCATACATTGGTATTTATCTGGCCCGTCCTCTACCGGATACATTATAGTACGTCTTATCTAAAACACATATTCTGATAAAGCATTGTAACATAAATTACAGACGAAATATCTAATGATGATTCACCCAAATATAGAATCAATAGTTAACTTAAAGGCATAACAATGGCTGAATTATTATAAATACCTTCAAACTAGTCACTGGTGTGCACCAAATTCACTTCCTTTTTCTTAAAACCGAAAGTACGATTACAAGAATTTCCGAATCAATCAATATAAATACCTTACATGTACATGATATAACATGCAACATTTACGCATACATACTTGTAGGTACAAGTAGGTCTGAGTAGTCCATTATCATATTTCAGGGTTGAATGCAGTAAACTTTGACAGACCATCATTACTATATTTATCATTACATCCATTCAATTCAACACCAAACAATTGTAAAATATTTTACAAACATTTTTTGAGACAAATCTGTGGACAACTATCGAGATCGTGAGAATACGTATATATCTATATTATTTTTTATATCCTTTCAAATTCGTAACATACAAATGTATTCTGATATCATAAGTGTCTCCCTTGTAGGTAGGTATTCATTGTGACGTCATCATTTTGTGAGTGAAATTAACGTCGTTTTCTCTGAAAACAATGATGTTACGCTCGCAAACAGGTGACATCACAATCAACTTCTACCTGGAAGGATAAATAACTCGGTGATATTAAAGGACAGAATAACTTGTGATGATATAACGGATGGCATGAGTATTCATTTCATGCTAAATTTTCTGAAACGAGTCTGAGAAGTTTTTTTTATCTAAGGTTCGTTTTATCACATAACTACAAAAACCAACATTTCAAAGACTCTCACGTCAAAATGTATTCCGAAAATCCAGCTGAGGACGCCATTTTCTCCCACCGGTCTCGAAATCATGACGTGACGTCATCTTTTTGACGTCAATTTATTGTTTTGTCTTGACGTCACAATTAATGCCCAGCCAATGAATACCGTTCCAGGTCATGTTACACTAACATATGCGAAGATATTTCACGGGCATAAGATCCTATACCTATATATGAAATCCTTAGAACAACTCATGTATATCTTATTATAGCAGTATAATGCATCATTAGGCAATACTATAGTTTACGCATATCATGCACATAGACAATATATTTAATTATGAAAGCATTACTTTGCTAATGTCGGAGATATTCCGTCAATTTAGTATATCTAAACATCTGAAATATCGTGGAATATATGATAAAAATTATATTACTAATATTAATAGGACTAATTCATGTACCACGTGATACACGATAACATTTGTGTGGATGAGTATTTCTAGTGGTGATATAATGTAAATCTTTGTAATCTTTGTTGACGTCATCACCTATAGAAACAATAGTCCAACACCAACAGGATCAAGTATCACGTGGTATGTGAATAAGTCACAATACAGAACACCAAAGTCGATCTCTCACCTCAGAGGCATATAAACATAGAAACACTATTTTTTTTAAATATTTCCATTATAGTTTGTATATATTATCTGTACTAAGGGAACGTAAGTAAAGTATAAAGTTTAAAGGCCGGGCACGACCTACTTAAAAAACAGGGTGGTTGGTAATTAAGCTGATAAGGTAGTAGGCGGGACTGTACTTATAGTGCATAGTGACCAGCCTCTGGTACAGCTTGTAAACACTACCACATGGGTCTAAACCACATGGTCAGTGTATACACTGTAGATGATGAGAGAAGATTACTACTTGCATAGAATAACAATATTTTATAAGTGGTATACGTTATTTGTTTGGTATGATATAGTGTTTAAAAGTTCTAATAAAGAAGTATTTTTTGTAGCCTTTTATTTAATAAAGCAAATTTTAAATCGTACATCAATAAAAAAAAGTTCCTTTTGTTAGTTATGGAATAATAATCAATGTTTTTTTTATAATCAGGCTGCATACGATCAACCTACTTTAGAAAACAACTAAACAAGTGAAGAGTTATATATGCATTTTCTTTGTAAAAATATAATACAAAATTCAACCTTTATAAGGAACATGCAATAATAAACAATTTTGAATGCGTAATCCAAAGCTGAACTGGTTGTGATGTATTGAATAGATTACACTCCCTTCACAACATTCCTCTGTAACATGAAACTGATATTTCATGCCCTTTCTTTCCCATCCGGTCAATCCTAAAGACTGACGTTCAGTCTCCCTCCAGACACTTAGATAACAAAACTAGGGCATCGGCTGATGGTGATGGAAATTCCCAGAGTTTGTGCAAATTTTGATGTTTGAACACAAACAGGAGACAAAATATAGAAGGATTTAGAAATTAGAGAGAACAATTGAAACAACAAGGGATTCATTTGATTTGGGATTTAATAATACAAAGATGACCTAGTGAGTTGGGATTGTTGAAGAATAAGACAGATGTGGCAGGAAACGACATAACACAGAAAGGATATGTAAAAGATGATTATTTCCAAAGGAATGGTTAAATGTTGATGGTTTTGGATACTCCTTAACCACATGCATTTATGCTTTGATGACTATCACCTCTCATGTAGAAACAAATAGTGGTTGGTCATCAAATGTTATACTGTGAAATCATCCCGGCCTTTGGGTGAAATATGAACCATTGACCAGAAGCTCTGTGTTGTAATTGATTTGTATCATTATTGGATTATGGAGAGGTACATAACAATGTGGTATTTACTATGGTAATTGAATAAACTTGTGTGAGATTATGGATATTAGCGCCAAAACTGAGATAAGGTAGGGAAACTTGTTACTCAGCATGCGTAGCCAAGACCATAGCAATAGTGTGTCTGTGAACATCCGCTATAAACTTCCAGTGAGATCAACGGCAAATTCAAACTTTGATTGACAGGACCCTTATCTTGCCAAATAATTCTATAAATTGAAATAACCACTCAAACATAATTTTGATAAGAAAACCATTTATATATTCATATTCTTTACTAAAATATGAAGTATCATGACAGAATTTGATATAAAGGTGTTGATGAAAAACATGAAATAAAAGAAAATCTTTCTCTGAAGTGAGAGCTGCCAAAATTTTGTATTTCCAGTCATTTTCCCAGGTTGTCTCCCTTTTATACCCCGTGCCCGGCCTTTTTAAGTTCATTTCGTCTAATCAATTTTTAAACTTCTCTTAAGGTTATTATCTACAATCTTTATTGCAGCATTGTAAAATATATTTCACATATTAACACTCCTCTTTCTGAAAACTTTGTTTTAAGAATTCCGGTTCAGAAATGTGTCTGAATCTTGATATAATGAGTTCTTTTACTAGACAATATGGTTTTAACGTTTGTACTATACCACTGGAAAGGTTGAGTTAGATGAGGGGTAACGAGCAGCAGAAACAATATATTTGTTCAAATGACCTATAACTTCGTTAGATAATTGCTCATTAGCTTAAACTTCTAATCCATTGTTATTAATAATACCGTTTATAATAGATTTTTAGTTACGTATATCTCTCAATATCTGGTATTTAATACATAGCATTATTTCATCAGTCGTGTGACCTTCACAGAACATACAATACGACGTTACACAGACCCGAAAATGTTGTTTTAGCGCCAAGTAAACGTTTTTAAAAACAGACTTGAAAAGTATTGCAAGAATCAGAAACTCCTTTATAATTGTAGGGCTAAAATAACTTTAAATTTTAGGAAACATCACTTTCATGTACATTGTACTATTTGATATACTAGAGTTATTGTTTTAATATTTAGATTCTGTATCGATAAATAAACGTAACTATTATAGCCTCATCATCAATACGAACCAACGAGGTTAATCGTGTAAGACTGAACAAGAATATGGTCGATACAAGTGCAAGTCTAAGGCCAACATATATTAACAGGTCTGGTTAATCATTTACATATATTAGGTCCATGTTAAGCGATTCCAGTAGATCGATTTGGTCAATAAGAAGTTTGATTGGCTTGCGGCTACTGGCATATACGTTAAACAGCAATACCACGTGGTTCCCATTTTGAGTTTGAATTTTATATTCTATATTTAGATACCTTAAAGACATGTTATACTCTCTAAGTAAATGTTATCTTTATTTAGACAATTAAGAAGATATGACGTACCGGCCAGTATGCCCTCAATATTCCTACACATTACGTTCAGATTATGTAATGATAGTGTTATATAACCAGTGAATATTCTATGTATGGTAACTAGTAAGATGTGTACACTATCACTTCATCAGAGAAGTGACCAGGAAACATGAGTAGTCATACGTTTTTCAGCATTTCTTTCTCTGTGTTGATTGTTTCAAGTGATAAGTTGAACCTCGCTAGCTCGAACTTTCATAACCCGTATTTAGATTAAGGACCGAGACCACAATTAACTCTGCTATATGTTTCATTGTAACGTTAAAATTCATAATAAATTCCCAAAATTTCGTTGACAAGTTTCCATCTAACCTGGTCAAGGTCAATATCCAAGGAACAAATTCTGAAAGTTTCAACCTAGCATGACCGGCATTTTCTCAAGATATCTGTCATCAAGTGTCACCATGTGCCAATTATATACATCCGGGTCATGGGTTGGGGTCAAAACAGGACTTTTTACACAGGATCCTGGAGCAATAAAAACATAAGAAAATTCAGTATTTTACACTATAACAGTTAATTTGACATATACACTACACATCTACATTAAATTTGTTGGCAAATACCAAGTTCACAGGGGCATGCTGCATGTTTTCATAAAATACATACATTTCTGAAGGGACTTCATTCGTGGGTACTGAAACCGGAAGTATGTAATTGTGGTCTCAGTCCAAGATATATGGGAGTTACTGCCCTTTGTTTCAGTCTGTCACGTATGATGTAGAGAACAGAATATAATTATATATATAAGCAACCTAGATACATCAGAATAGTATCATTCGTAGTATTTGTCAGGTTAACTCTTAAAGTCCCATTGTGTTTCCTTTTAAGTTGAATACATATTTCCCACTCGGTACACCATGCGTCTTCTTTTGGTACTGAATGAAGTGGAAACATCTTTCTTTTTCTTACGGATGAACATGAGAATATCAACAACTTCATCATTTGTAAGTACACCATCCACACAGACTTGGTCCAGGAAGAACGTCTGATCCATTATTGGGAACCGAATGGTAAACAGGATGTCTCCGAGTACTTCCCGTTTGTTATTGCCCGTATTCTACAAAATAGGAAACATATCTGTTTTTAAAAGTAGCTCTCGTTTATCATCATATATTGAAATTGTCCTGTTAACCCAACCACGGTATGACTTAAAGACGCATATCATTGGATATTGAATCGTTTTGTATAGACCACATTAAGTGGCTCTCTTTGTTGGAAAATTAAAATAAAATATAGAGGGGAGACATATTACCTTCAAATCTAGCCGAATGCATTTCTTGTTGGCCCATTTAATGATCGATCTATAGAGAAGACACTCGTCAACAGCAAGCTCATCTGATTTCGTTATACCAATAAGGCAAGCCGGACAAAGGTCAACGAAGGTGTTTGACTGCAATACAGCTTGGGGATGTTTGGCGATGACCTGAAGACAAGCTGCCATCAGTTGATCCTCAGTATAGACGTGGGATTCCTCCATTAGAAAACAGGCATTTTCTGGAGAGAGGCTTCTTTGTAGAAATTCCTGGCATGCAGACACAAGGACATCAACACAGTACTTGCGGGCTACACTCATTACTGGCACAACGCACTGGTATGTCAACTGGATTTGGTCAGTATATAGATAGCTGTAATGCAAGTTTGGAGTTAAATGAACTCATCAATACATGTTTTTGCTGTGCTGTTTCATTTAATGCCGACCAATCTTACCCTTGATCTAAAAATGTTTAGTTTAGATTTGTCATTCTGCATAAAAATGCATCAGTTATTCTTATTGGTTAGCTAGGCAGGTTTTGTGACTTCAGTTAAAATTGATAATTGTTTCATACATAGTTCATAAAGGATTAAACTCTCACTTTAAGACCTTAACCTTGACTTTCTGTGACAGGTTCAACGAGTAAAACAACTGATTTTCACTGGTTTTATGTAAAAGGTTTTCGGTATGACAATTGGTTATTACGTAGTATAGTAGGTAGACAATATATTCTCGTCATCTAGCTTTCCAAATTAAGTCTATGGATCCAGCAAGCTGAACGACTGAACTTTTAGAATATCTTTATTTCCCTATGATGTTGTGACGGAAGTAATAAAATATACAAACTTACTGTAGAAATGGCTTGAAGGCCTCTTCTTTGATATCTGGAATAATTACCTCCCCTTGTTCTGCCAATAGTCCGTTGAACATGGCAAAGAATACGGGACTACGGCTTGAAATAATGAGCTTGTGTGCAGCAACAGGTGCTCTTTTGGCACCGACAAGAAACGTGACGTCACTTCCGACACTGTTTGCCAGGATGTGGTCTAAACTTTCACTCAATGATTTGCCAGTTTGCCAATCATTCACCGGAACCTTGGTTGAGAGGGAAATGTCATAATGTGTTTCAACTCTGTCAAAAATAACAACATTACAACATCAATATAATATGACTGAAGGTAAGGCCTTAAAGGGCGCAGCAAGATGTTTCAGTAAACCATTAATTATACAATGTTAAAAAGTTCAATTTATGGAAATAACGGAGCCGACCGAATTTTCTGTTTATTTTTTATTCATATATTCACACTCTGTCCTTGTCCCCAAACCCCCATTTGAGAAGGAAATCCACATTTTATTTCCGTAACAGATATTCCGTTTTTGGTTAGCTGATTATATTGAAAGTAGTCTATCACTTGAACGCTTGCAAATAAAGAGCAAATAGCACTGATCATAAACTTCTGCCGGATAAAGATTAGTATTTTCGTCGGATCATTAAAGCGTTTGAACCGCTTGTTTATAATGAGATGACTTCAAAGCATCACATCACGCTGATGGGATTTTTTACAGTGGGTAAAACAATGGCGGCCGCAAACAGAAGCTGTCAGTGTTTTGGATTGAATTTGAAAAGATTGGTGATTTTTTGGTTATATTTTCGTGTATGTGTTACCTTAGAAGTGCTGCACTTCGTGCCCTTCGCGAAGGGCTGCGCCCTTATAATCTAACTTTGATTGTTATATAAAACAAGAACCGTTGTCGACTTGAAAAGGAAGTTATACAATCTGGTTAATGAAACGATTGCTCATGAAGTTTTAGGATAACTACAACAACAACTATAATAACATTAGTTAAAATTAAAATATCCAAATAAATAAGAGTCGTTCATACAATAGCGCATTGGACTCACCTAGGTTCACCTTTGTTTATCTTCTTCGCTTCCATTTTCTGGTGTAACGTAAGTGTTGCTGAAAATACATTAATCAAGAGACCGTATATTAATGTTCTTTGGAGAAGCATATTCAACGTGTTAACTACAGCGTAAAAACACCTAAACACTGTTTTAATAATTTCCTTTACTATCTGAAGAGCTAATGTCATTTCAAAGAGATATGCATGGCTCACATGAAGACATTAATTAAAGCTAAGCGTAAGAGATCTTTTTTAAACTTGATTGTCAGCTTTAACTATTAAATCGAGTATCGATTTGATGAGAAATAAATCAATAAAAATCCCCTCTTTCTAGAAAGTTTTGACATTATTTTATTGTTTCTATATTTTTTACCACATATTTAGAAACGATATTGTCCACATGTATCTGGCCCGTCCCATAATAAGAGCGAAGCTCTGTTCCGGTAGGATGTACGTAAGCAAAAGTACATTATTGAGATCAATGACCTGCATACAGGGATGGCTAAAAAAATCGTACTTCCGGTGGAACCTGTGCATTGCTCCGGTACTGTTCTCCTCAGTAAATATATATTTAACTAATGTAAATGCATAACAAGAGTTGTTAAACAATTTTAATAATTTTTAAATAATAATAATAACACTTTGAAAAAAAGGTATTGAATTCAGTTAAAATATCTACAAAGCGAAGTTGAGCACAAGGAATCATGACGTCACATTACGTCAACAAATGGCGCGAAATCATAGGATTCGCATACGCGGCACTCCAGGCAATAAATGGGTTAATTTCTTTGAGTTTATGCTAGACAATTATTATATCATATACTTCTATAGTTTAAAGTAGTCCTTTTATTTTTAAATTATGTCTTCTACATGAAATAGAAAATAAAATAAACAAGCAGAGCTTCGCTCTTCCCATGCCGTGCACAATTCATATTATCATCTAAAACACTTATCCTGGCAATGTATATAGCGAAAAACTAAAAAACAAATTAACGCGCATAATTGATTATCAAACCATAAAATGCGAAGCGAACTCTTGTGATAGATGTGTGTCGGTAACATTATTCTATGTAAATCATCCAATATATGTGGAGTTGGAAAACTTTCTCGTAAAACGGAAACCGGAAGTCAAAACAAGATCCAGCGTTGCGCAAGACTGTATCTAAAGTCACACACTTGCGTGATTACAAAATCACACTCTCGCGTGATAACAAACAAGTTATACTTTGAATAATTAAAAATGAACAAATTAGGGAAAGAAAATCTAACATTACATTTTGTCCTTAATCTTAACTTAAATGCCGTTTTTGGTGACCATTTGCTTCGGAACTTTCCGCCTGGCAACGGAGAATGACGTTGAGATATATATTGCAGCCGCAGTAACGTATTTTTGCAGAAAGTGAAAGTAGAAGTATCATGTCTTCAATATTATTTTTATTTTTATAAACTCAATGCCAGTAATTCAGCAAAGCTATGATTCTAATAATTGATTATTAGAATCATAGCTTTGATGAATTACCTATAACCCTATAAATGGTTTCTAGCAGTACTGTTAGTTAGCGCACTCAATCAGCAATAAGAACAAAACACATGTCAATATAGATAAGACTGATGGGTCAGGTAAGATTACTCTTTCGCCGTTAAAAATCCTTTATTTACCTGGCATATTTCTATTTATTAACAGTTAAAAAAAGAAAGAATGGATTAACTGCTGCATTCTCAGATAGGCTGTTCCTAAAATTATATTACATAACACCACAATGCAAAAATGCATATTTGGGCAAATCTTTTGTCATATTCCGTCTTTGCATATTACAGAGTTAGCTCCCTTGCGGGTAGGTATCTATTGTGACGTCATTGTCCTGTGAGCGCAATTCACGTCAAAAACTATGACGTTACACTCACAAACACATGACGTCACAAGCAATACCCACCCGCAAGTGCATATATAGACAATACATGGTTAGTATCTTACAATACAAGGTTTATTTTGGTGCGAGACTTAGGAAAGCAAAAAAGACGAGTCTTCACCGAGTATTGTAAGATACTAACCATGTAGTATGTTTATCCTGCAACCATTATGACATTCAAAACGAAAGCAAATTGCCAGTTATTTACTTGGTTTCGCTCGAAGCAATATCTGTCCAGTGTGTATTATAACTGAAACGATATGAAAATACTACAAAAAAAAAACAATTACCCATCACAGAATTACTTAATAAAATACCTTTGCCATGAGCAAAGAAAAAGACGACACCGCCATTCGAGATTTTCTATATCGTGTCTTTCACTTTCGTCCAAAATTCTGATTCACGTGTCCCGTTTAGAGAAAAGTGTTGGATTTCCGATTGCTCTGTCGCTATGGATAACAAACGGTATCAAACAAAAGTTTATGTACTAGTATTACTGTTTGTGTAGATACCGATAGTGAATATAGCTAACGGCTGTGGAATCAATGTATAGTTTAGTTCAGTTAAGAGGATTGTGTTGTAGATGTCTGGTTGATTTAAACATATTTTATTGTGTAATTTTTATATACAATGGGATTGGGCACAAGTGTTCCAACTTGTATGAAGCCCTCTCCCTACAGAATTATAATCAATTATATAACAAAGAATACAAAAATTGCAAAATATACATATTTACATATTTACAAGATTTTAGTGAGAGAGAGAGGGGGGGGGAGAAGTAGAGAGAGAGAGAGAGAGAGAGAGAGAGGGAGAAAAAGAGTTTATTTTGATAAATGTATGTAATTACTTAATTTATTGAAGTGTATGTATTTGTGATCACTCCCGATGCTGACGACTGAAGTTGTACTGATCGCTGTTCTTGTCTCGCTGCTTTACTTAAAGTTCATCACATCCCGTGCCTTGGTATCTTTCTCCTGTCAATCTGTTGCTTTCTTAATTACGTTTCTCTTCGTTCGCCAGCATCGGAAGGATATTAAGAAACATTTTTATTACATGTAGTTCATATTATAAATAGGAAACGTAAAGGAGGAGGGAGGGGGGTTAAAACCTATTACATTCAGTTATATACTCTTGAGTGCTCTGACATATTGTAATGTTATCTTCAATAGTTAAATCTGGACTTCCATGTAGTAGTAGCTGCAGGTCTAAGGGAATGAAGTTGTTAAATGTTCGAAATAATTGAATTCTCTGGTCAGCGTAATTATTACATGTAAAGAAGAAGTGATGGGCATCCTCAAGATTATAGGAAGAATTTTCTGAGACTAGTGGGGGTAATAATGAATAGAGGTAGTTGAGTGTAATTTTGTTATTTATTTTGTAAAATAGTTGTAGTTTTCTACGGGAACGACGGGAAGTAAGTGGTTCTAGACCGCTTTCCAAATACAGTGAATTTCTGCTAGCGTAAAAGGTAGTCCAGTAATTATTCTAGCAGATTCAAGCTGAAGTTTTTCTAATTTTTCTGCGTCACTAAGAGAGCACCCATCCCAAACCTCACAACAGTATTCAAACAGTGGCCGAATGTATGACTTGTAAATTTTTATTAAAGTTTGTTTATTAAGAGTGTATTTAAGTTTTCGAAGAACACTTACCTGTTTTGATACCTGTTTACATATATTATCAATGTGGATATTCCATTTACAATTAGCTTCCAAAGTTACTCCTAAGTGCTTATGATTATCTACAAAATCTACACTTACATTATTGAATTTGATATCGATTATGTGATTATGTTCCGTATTAGAAATAAGTAAAGATGTCTGGTTCACCGTCTGCTGTAAACATGAAATGTACATCAAATCTAAATCACTTACCTCTATAGCATTACAACATAGACAATAGATGGTGGATCATATAGTGCTATTGATCCTGCCACCAAAACAAAACACAATTAAGACGAATATAATGCAAGGAAATGGTTGAATTATCATCATAATTACCTTCAGATTTCACTGGCGTCACTCTCAAAACTGAAAGTACAATACAGGAATTTCTAAATAAATCTAAATATAACTAAAATCCCTGGGTTGCATAAGTTAAGATTTGACAAACCATTACTGTTATATTTATTAGTATATCCATCCAAATTCATATTTTAAATTACTTATATCGAGGCATATTGATGAGAATATGATGAAATATACTGTTAAGTGATTAACGTTTAGATCTATAGCTTGGTCTGCATCTGCCACAAAACGAAAGTAGTGTAGGTTTTCCTATAATATGAGTCACGCAGCATAAGGGATATAAGCGGATGTGTATAACCACTCTTGTTTCGTTTTTGTTTCGTCTTTTTAACAATGATGATTCCATTATGTGTATTCAAGGTGAAATGAAAATGGAGTATATAATATAGATATAGTTGTATTTGGCATAACATCAGGAAACAATTATAATATAGACTAGCATAACAATATGTTAAAAGTAATGATTTAAGCAATTACAAAAATATTAAGTTTATACAAGCGTAAAAAATATTTTTAAAAATTCCATGCATATGCTAACATGATTTATACAGTGCAGGTATGTTGGAAGAATATAACTGTACTAGTAAGGGGCGATTTTTATTAAGGGATATGATATCGTGAATTATATATGTGACAAACTGATATATTGTACAATGAAATTGATCTACTATTATTATTTTGATATACTTTTCGAAATCTATGTGATATAGTATTCACTTTCATACGCAATTTCTATAGTTATTCAGTTAAAGGGACGCAACCGTTACCAGATCTTATTTTTTCTTTACATTATATATTGAAAGATTGATTTCTTATTCATTTAAAGATGCTCCACCGCCGACAGAGCATAAATGATATTCATCATTTGAACAATAATTAGTGTTTAATCGTGTATATATATGTCTAATTAAAGATGCTCCACCGCTGACAAATGGTATTTTTTCACTGTAAAAAACAGGAGCAGACAATTTAGTATTTTTCTCTAGTTTCAAAAATTACTTACTTTACACCATTACCACCATTTAAAAGTTTGAGCTTCTAATTTAACTTCAAGTTAGAAATATGAAAAATAATAAATTGCATCCCGAAAAAATTCCGTGACACTATATCCTATATGGAATGAAGTACTGATTGCGCATGCACCAAAGGCGAAATGAATTATTTCATATTATTTTTTGTGTTAATTAGGCATATATATACACGATTAAACATCAATTATTGTTCAAATTATTAATATCATTTATGCTCTGTCGGCGGTGGAGCATCTTTAACACCAAAAATAATATAAAATAATTTATTTTGCCTTTGGTTCATGCGCAATCAGTACTTCATTCAATATAGGATATAGTGCCACGGATTTTTTTCGGAATGCAATTAATTATTTTGCATATTTTCAACTTGAAGTAAAATTAGAAGCTCAAACTTTTCAATGGTGGTAATGGTGTAAAGTAACTAACTTTTGTAACTGAAGGAAAATACTAAATCGTCTGCTCCTATTTTTGATAGTGAAAAAATACCATTACTCAGCGGTGGAACATCTTTAATTGGAAAAGTATGAAAACATTACATGGAAATTATTTTATTGGTACATGTCTATCGAATTTGGGCACGTGACAAATATTGCTAACAAGACAATAGGAATGCAATATATCACACCAGAAAATAAACAGTACTCCTAATTTACATGTTTTAGTCATTGTAATGCCTTTTTCATTTCACTATCGTTTAAGTTGCTCCACCGCCCGACAGAGCAAAAACGACAGTCATCATTTGAAAAATGCACAATCTGTACTTGATTCGATATAAGATATAGTGCCAGGGATTTATTTCGGGATGCAATAATTTGTTAAATGTTTTTTTATATCGATGTAAAATTAGAAGCTCCAACGTTTAAGTGGTGGTAATGGTGTAAAATAAGTAACTTTTGTAACTGAAGAAAAATACTAATTCGTCTGCTCCTGTATTGATAGAGAAAATATTTAATTTAATTGGGGTATGAACAAATGTAAACTATGTGAATTTATATAGTTTTATCTGACAAACATTTGTCTTTCATAACTCGAGGAAATGTTTAAAATAGTGACATCAATGTTTTTTTTATAAAATTATCAGACTACTTGACCAAATAAAATTCGTTTCAATGTATAAATTACATTTCCAAATCTTTACACAACGTCAATTTATATTGTGACGTCATGTTAATATCGTAATTTCTTAGATGATATTTAGGAGGTACATTTATGAAAAATAGGCCAATCAGAAAATCATAATTAGTATGAAAACAAAGAAAAATTAATCATTAATCAATAAGAAATTGTTATTATGACAGACTCTGATGCGCTTTGCAAGGGGTGTATCCTGGTGTATCCTAGTGTATCAACACTTTGACTCTAGTCCTATACGAAAATTTATTATATAGAAATTATGAGGAGTAGTCTCCCTCTACTTTATTTTTTTCAAATACCTATATTTGTAGATATGATACTAAATTCAATATGGGTTGTATAGAGTTAAATAGGCTTAGGTTAATGTGCAATCCATTTGATGTTCAGTCATTCGTTATGCTTTTAGCACTAGATATGATGATAATTTGAATTTCTCGTTTCGCTTTATGCGAAGCCATTATCATTACTTTATTGTTGCGTTTGTTATTTAAACATATTTAATTGCGATATTTTATATACAATGGTATTGGGCACAAGTTTTTCCAACTTATATGAAGCCCTTTCTTATCAAAATTATAATTAATGCTATAACAAGGAACACAAAATGGCATATACATATTTAAGCAAGAAACTGTTACCAGATTGGACATACAGTTGATATGAAGCACATCAGGAAGGAAGATAAATAGAATGGCGCCCGTTAGGGCGCCATGAATATTTTTCTTTCTGACGGATGGGCTTCATATCAACTGTATGTCCAATCTGGTAACAGTTTATAACTTATATTTCCATTACGATCAATCAAATTCAAAACTACACACGTATATCCTTTAAATTTCCCGCTTGCGCTAGTGTTGACGTGACCAAGTTCAATAGACGGAACAGCAATAGCATCAACTTCTGAATATAGTTCAACACAAAACGGTTTGAAACAAGCGAACAAATGAAAATTATGCGATGAATTTTTTTAATACAAATGATTTTGTCAACACGATAATACTATTAGATTTCACAGACTACACAACTTTAAAACCACTTTTGAAATTATTTGACCGTTATGTATAGGCGTACGTATACATTGAATACATTGTCAGTGACGCGGCGGAAACGTTAGATATTCATACGCTTGACCAGATTGGAGTTCATAGCCAGATATTGCCCATCTGGTATAACATAGATCAAACGGGAAACTGAAAGTAGAATGGAAATATTTACATATGAGTGCCTAGAAGTGCTTTAATATTGATAAATCTGAATTTGTCTATCAAATTACAGTCTTTAAAGTATAATATATCTGTCTCCGTTAGTGGAATTATGAACACCATCGACCTATTCTTTATATATTGCTACATTTATAACTATTCTCTCTTCCGTCTGTACATATTGCCGATTTACTTACCTCATTATCTATTACAAGGGCAGATAACTCTGTAATGTGTACATACAGAATAAATTTTCATTCAAAGATAATGGATTCATTGACACACAAGTTAAACCAATTTTAGATCAAATATCTTTAATATACAACATGGATTTCATTTCTTGTGGGGTATATTTTTATTCATCAGTGGAAATAGGTAACATACATGTACATAAGCTTATCAATTTTGTCAAAACTTAATCATTCTAGATTTACTTTCCATATCAAGAGGGTGTCGTCCTAGCTTGCCGTAACCCATGAAAATTATTTTGCATGTCCTGAGTTCAGTTTTTCAAATTATTGCAAATTCAATTTTAAATCAACTTGTTTTTCTCTCTCTTTTCACAATTCCTCATATTACTGATACAGTTAAACCGGTATGGCAAGAGAATTAGGCACTATTTACTGAAGGTTAAATATAAGATATATATATATACAAACGTTTCTTATGGATATCGAAATCCCGTTTGATGTGTTTGTCAACAACCTTTTACTGATTCAAAAACTACCAGTTTAATTTTAATTATATCTATAGATTTTTTACATAACGTATGTATGACTCGATATTGCTAACCAGGTAGTCCCGTATTTCATTCTGTAAACATACGTATTTGTTTTCAAACTAATTTCATATACATCTATTCTTTTTATTTCTAATTCTATATTTTCAATTTTTGCGTCACATTCATATTTCAATTACATAATTAATCAATGACAATCATTTAATATTAATTTCAACCATCCAATGATAAACAGTTTGAGACACATTCCGTTCGGCTAACACAAAACACCGACGATAGCGGTAACAATCATTAAATACCGAGGACGTATCATCATGTCTGTGACTGTTTATACCTTTCGAGGTGTCCAATACTCTTGTACCTACAACTTACAACACCCTCTGGCGATCTCTGGTCTCTACACCGATTGACCTACTGACCTCGTCTCCCGGCAACCTGTCGTTTAGGTCGCTTCACTGGCATGATACGTACATACAGGCCCTGATGATAAGTATTAAATCCCAGTCATAAATTTATAAAAAAAAAATATCAATAAGATTTGATATTCACAAAAACAATATTGCACCTGTCACAAATCGTTTTTATACTGGGTTTTTTATTCTTCTTTCACATCGATATCCTAGTGATTCAATCTCTCTTGTAACGGTAAATTTCTTACATTGGCTTACAAACTTTTGTCATCCTTTCACAACGTAAACAAAATGACGTCGCCGTTTGTAATGTCGCCTCTGATTGGCTGAAATAATGAGAGTATAAAACATATACTGTCTAGTTATAAACGAGGTTGTTCGCAAATTTATGTGTTCGTGAAAATAACAACGCCGTGAAATGTAAACGCGATTGTAAAGTAGTTAACGGTATCACCATGTCAAAATAATACAGAAGTTAAAATTGTTAACTTTATTTAAAAGAAATAGTTTTAACTGATTTAAAGTCATCGAATTATGTGATAATAGAATTTGTTATACCCTTTTGAAATGGTTTCTATATAAACTCTATTGACAAAATGCCTATAAATGAACTGTTCCGTCGAGTGGCCAAAGATCTGTTAAAATCGACTGATAAAATGTGCTGTTGGACCGGAGTGGCGTCCCAATGGGGTATAACAGAACAGTTATCGCCTGGGTTTTCGGGAAACATATTATTTGTTGGACCCCCAAATAAACTGTTGATTATTAAAAACTAACTAGATTTAAACAAACTAAAGACAGTAATTGTTTGTTTGTTTGTTTGTTTGATTATTTTAACGTCCTATTAACATCCGGGGTCATGTAAGGACGGCCTCCCATGTATGCAGTGTGTAGCGTGTGTGAAGTGCGTGTTTTGGAAGACTGCACCCGTCAACAGCTGTATAATATTTCAAATAATGAACGCATTGTTGTTAAGATACTAGTTACATTGAATGAATTTTCATTAATATAAGGTTTCATAGTTCCAAGTTCCAGCATGTTTCATCAATTCGTTTTATTTGAAAATGTTATATTAAATAGGAATCTGGCAACAGGTAAAGCCTTTATACCATATGATTACATGGATATGTATAGAAGTATATTTTAAAAGAATATTTGCACTAGATTGGATCTCTGAAATAACATTTAATCATTTATAGAGTTGACACAAATAGTGCATGTAAATGGAACACACACTAATAGATAATACGTACATATACTGTAGATTAGAAATGACCTGTAGCGATGCATATATTTCTATTGTATCAAACGCCGAATAATAACGGAAGGTATTAACATTTGATCAGTATTCAATATTCGCTTAATAAAAAGGTTTTGACTTTAGTTTAACTAGCCCCAGTTTTATTATCATTCCTCAAATTTAAGGAATCCATTTGCTTACAATTATCCATATGAAAGCATTACAGAAGTTAAGGAAGGAAGGCTCCTTAACTTAGTATTTGTTTCCTTAAATAATCTTATGCTTTTCTATTGGGAAATTTAAGTTAAGGAATTCCTTAAAGTTAAGGAATGTTCATGAAACTGGGCGCTGGATTTTTTCTCTGACTTAATTCCTCAATGTCACTTTCACTCCGGACATTCATTGTAACTGGGCAGCACTAAAATGTCCATAGTGTTTTACAACTAAGTGCCTATCCAGTCACATCAGTTTCATCAGTTGGTTATATAATTAATAATCAATACCGTGATATATATCTGAGGATAGGAGCGGAGTAGATGATATGTTAATAAAAAAGGTCAATTCTTACAAAACAGTTTTTTATGAGTAATGGCGATATAAAAAAATGACTCATCTCATCTGGCTAGGAAATTAGGTGACTAATTGTTATCCGTTATCATTTCATACATAAATGTCAAACAATTAACAATAGGACGTTCTTTTAATTGATTTCGTATGGGACTTTTCCTTGTACTGTTTCTTCTGTGTGTCTGTCTTAATATGTAATAATGACTAATGACAGTATCGATGATGATGATGATGATGATGATTTTTTGTTTGTTGTTTTTTTTTTTTTTGGTTTTTTTTTTTTTTTTTTTTCAACATACCGGTGTTTCATTCTACGTTAAAGGTTATTATGGACTAGGTAATTCGATAATTCAAGTATCACAACGGTGATTCAGCCGTACTTAAAAGTCCCTTAATAACAATACATAGAAGAGATTCCCTGTTTATTTTATGAAAACTAGTTATATTTCATATAGTGAGGTAGACATTTTGATATCACGAGGGAATTATAGTATTCATCAAGAGACAGGGGATGTTGCATGTATTACATTTGTTTCTCGTTTCCATTTACAGTAGTACATCACTACTAGTTCCGACAAAGGTTATTATGTCATTGTACTGTACAGACATATTTGCCCTTGCGATTATTACGTTGGAGTTTGGTGAGCATAACGTCATATTTCAACACAAAAATATGACGTCATTTCTCTACACAATAAAATAGTGTGTAAATTGATATGTTCACTAGAGTGGTATGTTCACCGTAAAACCTTATGTTTCACTACGGAAAAAAGTAATCAATGTGTACACTGCAATCACATCCTAACACTTCCTATTTAATATTCCAAAATATCAGTTGTTTTATTTATGTTGTAGAGCGTTTCCTCTAAATCTTTATAACTCATTGGAAAACATATACAATTAGGCCTTTATCGTATCTCAGATAAGAAGAAATAGTTCACATATAGTTAAAGCCAAACGTTCCGTTTATAACCGAGTAATGACATTGTATATATGAACAGCATTTCATTGATATATTACTATATCGTACAACTTAAATTAACATTAATTAATAAGCTCAGCGGAAACAGCATTCTCGGCGAAAAAAATGAAACTTTTAAATGCAATTAAATTCAGAAAGCATTAGTTAGTTTAATCTTTTGTGCGTGCACTTTAGCCAAAAGACAAATAAAATGCCATATTAATATTCAATGGCATGCTAATTACGAAAAATATTCTCATCGCTTTACATGCAATTCTTACTAAGTACGTAATGCTGTCACGTGACTACGTGACGATGTCATATGACCTGTGTCTGTTACTCGTCACCGAGCGGCTTGTTAGCGGCCCATTAACGTCCCAATTCGGGGCAGTGTTTATGTAGCGTAAAGAGGTTTTCGATGTCGTTCTGCCCCGCGTGCGCTACATATATACATCCACGATACAAAAATTAATTAACATGTTAGCTTTATCAGTTTGATAAATGTTTTCAAAATGATTATTTGGTGTTTAAATTATCATATATGACAACGAGTGACATGTGTAATGATGGTATTTGACTTTATGTGTAAAACAACTTGTCTTCATTTTCAAACAAAATTTCAAATTAAGTTAGAAACGAGACTGGATGGCGACATGATTTTAAACTAACCAGACTGGGCTGTAGTTTGATAAAAACAAATAACATATCAGCTATGCCCTACAATAAGGTATTTACCTACTTGATTGGACCAGAGGAGAGTATTAACCGGAACACCACAGATCATGATTGTCAGTAGCCAATCATCCAGGTCGACTTGAAGGTTTTTGTGGCGGATTTTAATGACCGTGCGATGTTGGTTAATTGTGTAAAATTGTATAACATGAGTTCATTATTTAATGTAACATATCGTTGTCCCAGCCTTACGTGACACTGTTAAAGACCGTCACAAAAATGGACGTACAAATTCCGTATGTAGTGCTGGTCTTTCTGACAATTCTCCACCTAACGTCAGGGCGAGGCAAAATGGTGGAACCGCCTCAGAGGTCAAGTCTATGGAGGCACGAGGAGTGGAACGGCAAACCAATGGTGGCCACAAATAACGATGATGGGGGTCTCAACTGTGGCGGATACTGGGTAGGTCGCCGAACTTCAAGTTATATACCAATTTGTATATGTTTTTAAATGTCTCGGACCACGTGTGGGAATGGACATTTATCAAAGATAACGGAGAGACCTTTAATATTGTATTCGTCTAAACCATAATTTTTTTAGTTTTTAACCATACAAACCTATAACCATGCTACCAAACTATTATTCCTGGTTCAATAACTCGGCGATGATATAAGATATAACAAAAATACATTTAATACTGTATTCGTCTCAACCATACAACTTTTTAACGAGCCTACCAAACTGCAAATATTTCCTTGTTCAAGAACTCGGCAATAATACTTTTAATAAAGAAAGAAAAGGTAACGAAAATACAATTAATGTTGTAATCTTCTAATCTCAAAGACACAAACTATCTAAGATATCTTCCAGAGAGACAACAACATTCCAAGATACCGTGTAACCGGTTACTTTTGCAGCTAAACGTATTTTATCTTACTTCAAAATTAACTTAAACATCTATATTTTATACTACTGACATATAATACAAACATCTAGGTGTACTCTAAATAAACCGCGAAGGATTGTGACGAGAGTACACTCAGATTTTTGTGTTATAAAACAATATTCAAATTAATCCTTACCATTCTATTCACAGCAACAATCATTTCTTAATTTTTTGGACCCTGTTTTCTATGAAATCATTACACAATTATCTTATTCCTTCAAAAGTGGTATGAGAAATAGCGACGCCATTTTTCTTTTATGGGGTGATAAAATAGTAAGCCAATGAATGTAAAGATAATGTAGTTTTAGTAAATAAATTATATCAAGCAAGTTTAAATCTGTATAATGTTTTTAATTAAAATGCATATAATAGGCTCTATATTATTTACCAGAAACTACATGAAGTAAACCACCATAGATGCGGTATATGCGGAGATGCGTGGGACAACAAAGATCGACCAAACGAGGCTGGCGGGCGATACGCGCAGGGATACATAGCTAGGACGTATTACCACGACAAAAGTAAACTCATCAACGTCACGGTTGACATCGAAGCAAATATTGGCGGATATTTCGAATTTCGACTTTGCCCCAATAACGACATAACGAGAAAGATTACTGAGGAATGTCTAGATAAACATCACCTGGTGATTAACGGGTATGGACATAGATTATATGTGGAGAGGGACACTGTGTATGATCTCCAGCTGAAGATTCCAGAGGACCTCACCTGTACCCAGTGTGTACTACAGTGGAAATGGAAGGGATGTAAGTAGAATATTTATATTGCGTAGAGTCGTATGTCCTCTTCATGTGAATCAATTGTTTTTTTCATAAGTTTTTATTATGATTTCTTCCTAAAAATTACGTCCTTCCATTTATAATGTCAGAACTACTGTAAGCAACTACGTTATATCTTGTTTGCATTTTTCTAAACCCTGATGTATCGTGAAAGCCCAGATGATTTGTTCATATCCGTGCCGGAAAACGAAACCCGAGGCAGATTGTTTAGCAACGTCCCGACTCGTCTACCCTGGGGTATTTTCATATTTCGTCAATTTCAAATTGCGAGGCGGTTAAAATAAAAGTACACTGACTGTATAACTCTATAACATGTATTAAAGTTAATCTTTGTTACTCTATTCGTTGCTGTGAAACTCTAAATTTCTTAAGGGATTCTTTTGCAATGAAATTATAACGCCGTTAATGGTTCGTAGTCCCAATTAACGGCGACGCTACTGACGGTGAAGTCATTTTTTCCTTTCAGCCAATATAATTAATTTTTATTTGTTTTTATACTAAATCCAACTTTCTGAAGACTTTTTCTTCAAATACTATGAAAATAAATTTGAGAATGGCGCGAAAACTCCATGTTATTATAACGTCACAATAGAGATGTCGATGTTGCGTATTGATTTAGAAAAAAATATTCCATTTGAAAGTCAATGGGATCGTACGTTTACACGTGTTTTTGTTATCAGGTAGTATGGAAAAAATAATTATAAGTATTGATGTTACTATTTTTTAACTTCATCTGGTTATGAAATAAATTTTGTTTGCTCTTTATTTTTGTGAGAATCCGCTACGCGGATTCACACAGTTTGCAAACAAAATTTCTTTCATACCCCGATGAAGTTAAAACATTACGTCAACGATTAAACCAATAAATGATGTTTTCAAATGATACATGCCTTCGTGATGTTTGATAAATAAATGTGTCGAGGCAAAAGAGACATGAAGGAAATTTCATTTTCCATATCGGATCAATTATATCTAACTTTACAAATCTTAGTGAATTATCTCCCTTTACTTATTTTTAGCTCATTACTGGGGGATGTGCGACGACGGGTATGGTGGTATTGGATGTGGAGACCAAGAGGAATATTACAATTGTGCCGATATCGCTATTCTAACGTCCAACGACACTGCAACAAAAGACACTAAGAATACAAAGGAGAGTATAATCCATGACCCAAATGATCCTAGAATCCATGCGTGGAGCACTGGAGCTACTGAACGTCCCGCCAAAGATACAACATCAACGTGGGTTTCAGGAAACTCAATATCAACTCCATCTTGGTTACAAGACCTCCTTCTAGTTGCAAGCGAAATGGAAAAACCAAATAAGGAAAAGAAGCATCATAAACAGCACAAACATACGAAAAGTAAGTCTGGTACAGTATCCAGTGCTGCACCAATGCTGAATGTGACGTCTACAACCATTCCAGTGCATAATATCACTACTCTACATGGAAATGATACGTATCATAATGTTACATATGATGTTGAAAACAGCACCGACGGGGAGGTAAATACCACTGACTTAGGACTTGTAACGTCAGAACATTTCAACAACGAATCGACAGTAGATTTAGGAAGATTGGACCTTGTTCATATGAATAATACGAATGACACAGAATCACCTGGCCAGGATGGCCTGAACACATCCGGTATATGGGTTGAAGCAGATCCTGGTCAAAAATATCATCAAAAACCTGACACCGGGTCTCCTGTCGTCAAGGGCATTCCGATATCTGATATATTTCTTCAGACTGATAATAACGCGTTACATTCAGAAACCGAACTACCATGGGAAAATTCGGCGATTCCGTCCGACAATTCCCTAAATTGGAATAAGGATATTCATGTTTCAACTGAGAAAGAATCAAAGACATTCTGGGCAGTATCAAACGCAATCGGATCTACCACTCCTGATCAGGAGACAGCGGTCTTACATAAACATAGCAACAAAGACAATATAACAGAGCCTGTCTCGGATTTGAATACAAACATCGTCCATGTCACCCACATACCGACAAGTACAGGAAAAGCTACCACAGGTACATTATTTAATGTTTACTCGACAACATCTGATGTTGAAACAAATACCGAGCAGACGACAGATGCCGCCACGACTGACGTTCAAACACCAGAGCAATCGTCGGATGCAGCTTTCCGGAACCGTATTGGTTCTCCGGGAATCCCGATTTTAGCGAAGGATTACATGGATATAATGGGGCAAGGGACCATTTCTCCGTCCCCTCCCACCGTCACAATGGACAACCAGATCCCGGCCACCACTGACTACCCATCGTCCGCAGTACACGGACATAGTATAGACAACAAACCAATGGTTCTTACCACGGCCGTAACTGAACAAACTATCATTGAAAATGACGTAACAACTGACGTCATTCATGACGTTATAACTGATATGACAACCTCTGATTCCCCTTCAACCGACCGCACTAAAATTAAATCTGTTATAGATGAATTCGCAATTAATACTGAAAACATGCCTCATATATTAGAATACATTACCACTCCCAGTATATTGTCTGTGACAGTACAACCTACAACTCCACCTCCGTACCACTCCTCGACATTTAATTACGACCCAAGTCCTGACACACAGAGTACAGACCCAACGCCTACAAATACCTCCGAAAATATACTATTTGAATCTTCAAACAATACACTTTTTGAGCTGTCAAACTTCACTAAAAATAATATCTCCCTCAACGAATCTTTTGTGGATATTTTCGTCAATCAAACGAGTGATGTTATCACCGATGTTATGAACACTACAGATATTACAACACATAACGATTCCTACCCAACCACTGATGCTGCAAATTATACGGAGAATCCGCAATCTACCAGCACTTCCGAAGTGCAGCTGCAACGACCGCGGCATACTCTTGTCCATGCCAACACAGCCATCGAAACAACGACGGAAGGAATCATATCACATTTTGATAAAAGTACGGCCTACAGTGTCACAAAAGAGATGGTGGAAAATACCGTATCTACCACACCAAATTACGGATCTGAACCTATTTGGAATGAGGGTCAAAATGGGGGTGATGTAATCGCTAGAAATGAAAACAACCCGGAAATCTTGATAAAAAACGTAACCGATGTTTTGAAAAATAGCTCGGGTACAGAAAATCTCCAATGGATTTTATCGGGTCATATGACTAAATCTAGTCCAAGCAATGAAGGGATACCAATTCCACATTTCGGCTCCGTGAAAGCACCACTTTTAGGCGGAGCAGCTGAGAAGGTTGATATCCGTACCAATAAAGCTAATGTCAGGGCGTCGATGGTACAGACATACAGACCAAGAAATAAGCCCGATGCAGTGTTGAAGCCTACTAACTTCTCAGCGCAGAATAAATCTGCCTACCGTACAAACCTATTTACCGGTCCATCAAATATCAGAAATGATCCGACGACTACGGAAAGCTTCATTCAATCAAACCACCACTCGATTCATAAAGATCATGGTCCTAAATGGATAGATATTTCAGCAAATATGAGATTTCAGGAAACATCAACCACCGGTAAGTTTGACTCCGTTCCCATTGTTGGTGGGGCACAGGCAAAACCTACCCCGACCACCGACAATTTTAAACCTGATATGATTCTACCCCGTGGTAGTATATCGTTCAAATCCAGCGGGAAGAAAACTGGACAAAACGCCGCAAGTCCTACACCTGAATTTCACAACAATGGTCAGCTTTCTTATGGAGGACAGGATATTATCGATGCTGGGAGGACAGTAGGGATCCCTTTGAGTCAGATACGACCGGGAATTGGCGGCGTCTTGTCAGACGGGAGACAAATCATTTCCGGACTAGATTTTGTCGACACGGACCTGCAATATGAAACCGGAAATAGGACAGTGGCCATGCCATTGGTTGGCAATGCAGCTGATGTGGCTTCAATAGCATCCAATGCTCAGATAGAACCACCAGACGTGTCAATGGCCTTCCAGTCACCTGTGGCCATGAGGAGGATCTCACAGGAGTCACCTATGGATAAAGTTGGTGGTGATTCGTTCATGCACCCTCCCCCTCCCAGTGAACGGTTAAATATGCGTCCTAACCAGGTTATGGAGGACATTATGCGGAAGTTAACGCCAGAACAAAATTCACAGGGTTCTCAACGACCCCAGGGTTAGGACAGAAACTGAAATAATAAACGATGATAATTTATCTTACAGTGTATTGTCACAAGGAATTTGCGAAATATTGACATTGTCGTGAAGAAAATATTAATTAAATAATAATGTGATTTTTTTCACAGCCTAACAGTCAGCTCTGAAAATTTATTGAGTTGACAATATGTTTCTTATCGTTTAGACAATTTTATGATAACCGTACTGACATTTTAAATAAGTAAGTCAGGTCTGACAACAAAATGGTGAGACCTTAAAATTTGGTGTCCAATCGAATTGCACTTTGAGATATTACGAAACCTCCTGTCAAAACCTAAAGATCAGTTAAAGAGAAAAAAAACGGAACTATATTTATTGTATGTATAGAATATCATATCGTTAATTATAATCTACATGTTTTGTATATCTAAATCATATTTTTTATTAAGTATGTTTTTATAAAATTCACAAACCATTGCAAATTTCTAACAAAAATGTGTACCTGATACATATGGATGTTAACCCGTTTGTAAAATTGACAATTGTGTTCCAGCGCTGACTTCACATTATTCACTAGGAAATGACTCGCGTTAAGATTTAAATTGGTAGTTTGATTAAGTCTAACTTTAGTGGAAATACATATATAACACAGAGACGTTTGACGTTTATGTTTGTATAAACGTCTATTTCATGCCTTAAATGTCGCTTATTTCTCATTTGTTTCATTCACCGTTTACTGCAAGTATAATTAATATATAAAATATATAGACATTCCCCCATGAATTAGCAATGAGTAAAATATAATATATATGATTATCGTGTGTTTTTACCACAAAACAAGAGACGATTATGTAAATGACAAGACTAGATAATAATTCATGCCATTAACTCAATACAATATGTAACGAATGCTGCACTAATTGTTCAAATGTCTATGACTTCACTCGAGCTACATCGAATTCGCAAAGGTGAATATAAAAAAGAACGTTTCGAACAAAACTTAATTTAGCATGGAATGCAGACTTTTATAACCTGAGCTCCTGACGTTCTATGTACAAACCTTGTTACATTAAAATGGATGTTATGTTTAGAAAAAAAGAAATATCATAATCGTTGTTGCTACTTTTGTTTTTGTTTGATTTAGTTCTTCCTCCAGTGGTAAAGCCATAGCTTTAACATGGGGAAAACACCCACTTATATAGCCTGGGGATGAAGTGTAAGTGACCTTGTTGTTAAATATTGACCTTTAAACCCCAGTATACCAGTAATGTCTAGGTAAGCTTTAATTTACCAACCATTAAAATACAGCTATGCAAATTTCAGTATACCTGGACCCGACTTAACTAAAACGTTTAATGCACGTTATTGTTTCACTTAACGAAATGATTCGCGTTAAATCAATTTTAACTTTGTTTCGGGATACCGAGGTATGATTTTTAAATGAGCAATATTAAAAAAAAATGTTATAGAGAGATTACAATGTAGCAGCTGATTCAAAGCTCTGGGATCAAGTATCAAACGCGTCATGTTTGGTGATTTTCATGGCAAGTCAATGTTACATTAAGTTTTTACTTTTATACAAGGAAGCCAGCTTTACACGAATTAGAAATCTTCTTACTAAAAAGTATTTAGATAAATTGATCTTAACTCGATAATTCAGAATATTTGTTGTGGTTACTTCTTTTATTTATTCTTACATTTATTAATATTCTTTGTTCTCAGGTGGCATGAAAGTTAGGTATGTGGTATGGTCCTAATTTCCGAAAATTACTAAGGTTTGGTAAACGATGAGAGATAACAGCATTATAAATGAGCGTTCATTTTATATGAGATTTTACAAAACTAGTCTCAGAAGTTTTAATTTTTGTTCAAGGATTAAAATTCGAAACGAGTTTCCTAAAATCTCATTGGAACTAAACACAAATTAAGATACTTTTTATCACATAGCTACATAACCTACATGTCCAAGAACTTCAATATGTATCAATATGTGTTGCGAAAATCCAGCGGAGCCCCATTTCGTCACGTCGTCTTCGAATACTGACGTAACGTCATTGTTTACTGACGCCAAGTCGTGACGTCACAATTACCTTCAAGCCAATAAAAATCGTTCCATAAATATTTTATTCCATTAGTGTCATATACAAACCTATCACATGAGCGTAGTCACTGGCTCTCCTGAACATCTAAAAAAAAGCCCTTGTTTTCATAGTCCACAGAAAAACAGAATTGTATTTCACTTATCATAGGAATGTAATGGAATTGAAAATACTAATCTTGAATATTATGTTGATATTTATATTGATTATCGATCGGATAATTTCAATGTGATTCGCATCATTCGGGAATAAAATGAAAGTAAGAATAACATGTTTGTTGTTTGTTTTGCGTGTATTACAACTGTATTTGTGGAATTGTTTTACTTTTTATTTTAGTATTTTGAATTTTTAGTATAGCTTTATTTTATTTTATTAGTATTCATTTTTACCTTTTTTATTAATATTTTTTTTAATCTTAAACGCCGCTACATAATAAATCATCCTGTTCCGTATTCTTACGGCGGCGATAAGTTTACCAAAATTGTTTAATAATGTAGTGCGAATTTTCTATGTGTTATTAATCGATCGCCAGGCTTTATGAAGCCACGCCTCTTGCTCGCTCACGCACGTGTTTCCATTTGATGTCGGAGTAAACATCGTACATTGTAGCATACACAAAACAAAATGCAAAGTCACGTGCGGTTTGATTGGCAGCTGGCGATTCGTCAATTACGGCGGCACAGAAGTGACAAGGAAAACAAGTTTTATTATGTTTGACGAATTATATTTTAATGAATGGCGAGAAATAGAATTGTTTTCTTTCGACTCATGTAAAACATTGCGTGTACTGCAAGACATGAAATTTCCCTGTGTACTTTCTCGCGTGGAAGTTTGATTTCATTTCAGTGTTTAGTCAATTGAGCGATAGTGACAACACTATACAAAAATAATCCCTTAGTGTAAACAATATTTTTTCGTATATTAACACATACATACAATACATTAACACATTTCGGAATCGGAAAATAAGCTTAGAGCTTATATAAAATCTTTTCCCTGAAATATCAAGCCAAATCAAAACTTCTGCACTGGAAATACATTTACAAGATAAGTACATAGAAAGTTTAACGCAGAAAAATATTTACTTTAGACAAATATGTGTATATAGTAACATGTGGTGAATATAATATTAATACATACAATGAACATACATGTGGTGATTACAATATACGAGAATGGATTCTTGGTTCTATTAAAAATTGGTAAAATAAAATAATTTCTTTAAAAAAAGAAAAATAAATTAAACATATTAGATATATTCTGAGTAAACCATTTGGACGACACTACAATTTGAACTTTAGCAATAAAATAAAATATATATTAATCCGTGCTGGTTATTATGTAAGAGTTACTTTCCTTGATTTTGACTTGTTTTGCTATTCGATGAAAAAGAACGTTTTTCCAGCAAATTAGCCTTATATTTTAATGAAACTCAACCATATATTGTAATATGCATATAATACACGATTGTATAGTTTGTTCTGAGGTTAATATGCTTGTAATTCACTATGGCATGTGAACATTTGTATTACGTTTGCAGCATCAAATGCCTGCAGATGACCCAGGAAATAAGATAGATTTTCTCAATAAGTTCAATTTGTTTAAAAATGAAATTAGACATGAGTAGAATATATTTTAACAACATTAACTGATTATTTGTGGAGATCATGATCATATTTTTGTTCCATTGTGTGTTAAAACTTCACACAGTGCATACCTAATGGTAGGCCTATGTTTGGGCAGACACAAGTCGTATAAACTTCTATGGTGTAACCGCTCACTTGCATTGCACCTCATCATGGATTATATTAGAATTTGTTAACTATTATTTTCATTTGTAATAGCTGATCATTTTTGTGGTTTTTCTTCATCAACATGCTACTAATATTGAACGATGTCAACGCTTTCTGCCATCTTTGATATCTTCTGAAAAACCGCTCTGCGTTTGAATCAAATATAACTACATGCATCTTATCGATGTGAGGTGATGGAACCATACCTTTCGTCTTATCGATGTTAACTTTAAGGTGCCATAGCTTGGAATAGTTTTAAAATACATTAAGTTGCTTTTGTAAATCTTCCGCAGAGTCTGCAAGTAATATATTATCGTTAGCATACAGTAAGACATACATTTTTAGGTAAACCTGTAATTCATTCTCAAGTTTTCCAGATAAAGCTGACAAGTCTTTACAATCATATGATTTTAAAAGGTCTTCTAAATCGTTTAAAAGTAGTGAAAATAAAAATGAGGATAAGTTTTCACCTTGTCTCACTCCAGCGTTACAATTAAATATATTAGAAAATAATTTACCTTTGCTTTAATGTCATTATACATATTAATTATTAAAATTAAACACTTTCCATTTATAACACTTGATATTAATTTGTTCCATAATCCTAATCTCCAGACACTGTCAAAAGCTTTTTCGAAATCTATAAAAGCACAACACATACGTTGTTTGAATTGCTTTGACAGCTCAATTAAAGAATAAAACGAAAATATGTGATCTAGGATAGAGTATTGCTTCCGAAATCCTGCTTGTTTTTCAAGTATAAGTTCAATGCTTTTGGCATAGTTATTTAGTCTTTCATTAATGATAGTAGTAAATAGCTTACCCAAACAACTAACAAGAGTGATAGGTCTATAATTTTGGCGTCAAACCCATCCCATATACAGGTATGATATTACCCATAAGCCACGACTTTGGTATGTTACCAGTGTCAAATATATAGTTAAAAACTTTTACCTATACAGGAATCATAATATCAATGGTAGATTTAATAAATTAATTACAAAATAAGTCCTCACCAACAGCCTTATTGCTTCTTTATTTACTGACACATATAAGTATTTCAGATGCTGATATTTGTTGATTCAAGATATCATGAACACCTAGGTTCGACAACTCTTTGATTTCTTCAATTGATAGTACATGGTCAATATCACCTTCAACATTATTATTAAAATGTGTACCAAAAAAGTTGAAAAATCCATCGAAGCTTGCCAAACACGATTTATAAATGGAATTATCTTGATTCAATATTTCCCAATATTCTTTTGGGTTTCTAGATCTTAGATTATTTAACTTGGTTTTTATATTCTTCTTATGTGAATTCACAGCAGATTTCAGTGTTTTATGGTAACTTCGTTCCTTATCACATATTTTTTTCTTTAAGTGCAATATCACCTTATCTTTTGTATAATCTCTTGGCTTTTCTGTAGTTTTGTCTAGCAGATTTACATTCAGTAGTAAATCAAGGCTTTTGAAAATTCTGATACTTCTTAATAGATTGGTTGATACCAAATGCAGCATCGACAAAGATTTCACACATTATATTTACAGTTTCATCAAGTGAATCTAAATTACCAGTTTCGCTATTACACATAGCGTCTACAATATTATCGATATAGGGAAATAATAATCCTTTACCAGCATCACTTCACTTTTTAGGTTTCAACAGTGAAGTATGGTGTCTCTCCCCGATCTCACTTGTATCAGAAGAATGACATTTTTAGATAAACATAAGTGAATCGGACAGTATACATCTGACAACAATGTGGAGAATTCGTTAATTGAGAACTCATATACCAACTTTAAAAAAATACAATTACTTATACAATAATCCACAACACTTTTGTTTTTAGAAGTTAACTTACCGACTCCACAATCATCTCCCATTCGACCATTCAAAATAAAATATTGCAATTATTACACATGTTTAGCAAATGTTTACAATAATTATTACACACTTTATTCTGAGAGCTTCTCATCTGAGATACTTGAATTTCTTCAAATTTGTGAATATCAGAGTGGCTAAAAAGTGCATCCGATACTTCAAAAAATCAGGTTGTTCTGCAGTTCTACTATTAAAATCACCAAGCAGACATATATGCTTAAAATATCCACTTAGGTTCAATAATTCATTCTCAATTTCCGCAAATCAATCGATTGAAGCCTAATTCGAACTAGCGGGGGGAATTTCATTCAAAGCAAACAATGCATTGCCTCGACAATTAAGTACAGAATTATTTATTTTAATACATAAAGTATGTTTAGAGTCAGGTAAGTAATGTGTTTAGCATATTCATTTTTAACATAAACAATTATTCCACCAGATTTATAAGTATACAATGACTCTCTGTGCTTACAATATTCCGTGAACCCATCAATATCTACTGAGTCTGCCTCATCAGTTTTTGACTCAGTGATACAAATCATATCATACTTCGGTATGTATTCAATAAACTCTGGACATTTAAGTTTACCTACAAGACCATTTATATTTACACAGATAATTTTAAACGAGTCATTTAATTTCTTCCTCCGCGGGATCCTAGACGGTTTTGACTGACGTTTCTCCGTCAGTCGGGACGGTAGAGGAGCTCCCTCCTCTTCGAGGATTGTATGACGAAGTAAGGTCACCTTATTACTATATCTGAGAGTTGATAATCGTATCAATTAAGGTTGACATGTACATGTACGTAAATAATACTGTGACCGTTTACATTAGTTTTATCGTTAAAATCAAAATACTGAATGTACTGAGGTTTGTTTTATGATCAATGTAGATAAAAACAGTGTTCATAGTATTCAATGTTCTAGTCCCAAATCTAGTACTAAATTCAGTTGATTGTTCTAGTCATATACATTTCCCATAATTTTGGTAATATCTTGCTATGTATGTTTTAAACAAGCTTGTCATATAAGTCAATAATAATTGACATATTGTATCAGAGAAATATGATTTAGATAATCTGATATAAGTTGTCTAAAGATAAGTCATACCGAACAGTTTGTTGCTCTACAGTCAAGATAAATCCTAACTTATGTATGTTTTGTTGACTGATTACATTTATAGACTTCTAAATTAAACACAACCTCACTGTTGTCTGTATGTTTACAGGTCTAGTCTCCTTAGCCCCTATACTTACTTAGTCACACCAATTTTGATATAATTATGCAAAAAATCACGTGACCGGTCAAGACTAGACAGCCATTACGATCGGCTCCGGTAAAAAAGTGTTTATTTGGAATATATGGAGATTGTAAATTCTTTTTCGTGAAACACAGGTACGTTAACAAACGTGTTAAGAAACATAAAAATCAAACAAACATGGAAAAAAATGCGTTCATATGTGCTAAAATGACAAAAACTGTCTTGTGAATACCTGTTTAGTTCCGCTTGACTGGATTTGACCAAGGCACGGACTACATATACATGTAATAGCAAACTAGCATACGCGTACGTGTAAAGGTGTATGTGTATTGTGTATTGTGTACAGCTTCCATACATAAACAGTAAATATTTATAAATACCAACATGGCTGACACAGCCTCTGAAGCAGCCAAACGCCTACGAGAGTCTTCACAATCGGAAATGAGTATGGGAGAGAGTCCAATCCATGACAAAAAAACTGTGCGTAGAAAGCCTTCAAAAAAGGCAAAGAAAAAGCAAAAATTGAAAAAGATCAAACGACACTTGAAAGTTTTCTAGATAATCCTGACGATTCCCAAAAAGAAAATGATTTAAAAATGACACGAATTGAAGAGTTAATGAATGGTTTCATGAAGGACTTGAAATTGGAAATGCAAAATTTCGTTACTAAGGAACAGCATCAGGAATCATTAAAAAAAGTTACATTGGAATTTCAAACGCAAATAGACAATGTCAAACTACAGCACCGAGATGAGATTGAGAGATTAGAAGGTCAAATTTTGGAAATGGAACACAAAAATAGAGAGCTAGACATCAAAGTTGATAAACTGTCGAAAGAAAGTGAAACTCATGCCATTGAACTCGATCTAATCAACCGTGATACTAGAGACTTATTTCTAACTATCAATGATCTTGAACAACACGGGCGATCCAATTCAATTAGAATATCCGGCGTCCCGGATGACAAGAAGAATGAGGATGTGGAGGACACATGCGCTGTAATAATAAAACTCTTTAAGTCTAAACTTCAATTAGACATAAATTCGGAAGAAATTGATACAGCTCACAGACTAGGGCCTTATAAGCAGGGCAAACCACGTAACATTATCTGCAAATTCATTCATCGCAGATGTAAAACCAAAATACTGAATGCGGGTATAAAAAATCTACCAAAGACTGGTATGTGGATTAGGGATGACGTGACGAAATACAACCAAAATCTACTAGACCGAGCTTTCCAATGCCCATTCATCGCCAAAGCCAGGTTTTCCAACAGAAAAATCCGCGTCATTACAAAGTCAGGTCGAACTGAATTTATATCCACTGAGGACGAGCTCGATCATCTGTGGGGTTCGCTCGCCCAGGAGCATGCCCATCATTAATTAACTTCAATTAATAAATGTGTATATATACCTATAATACACTTACGCACGCGTATGTCGGACTGTATATAACGCGTCTCCAAGGAAAATTCCGTTCGAGATATAGACTTGAATAAATTTAAGTGTGTATGGAATCATTTAGTGTTTTAGATTTACAACAACTATGTACTGTACAATGTACATGTACATTGTGGAAGATATTATATTTTATAACGAATAATATTAAATACTATACTGAATAATATAATATGTATTATTTACATTTGTAGTATCAAATTTTATGATTGTTTATTTACCTTACACCCCTATAAAATTGATATATTTTTGTAGAACAGGTGATGTATACACATAGCCGGATTTTTTTTCAGGTGTAGTCAGGGAAGCTGTGTGTTGGTTTTAGCTATTAGAAAACAGTATCGGTCTTCCGGGTCCAATACACTTCACGATTTCTTTCATAATGTAGTATATCTACACACAATATTGGTAATTTTCTTTGTGTGCGTTTTTTTTTTTTTTTTTTTTTTTTTTACTTATATATATATATATATATATCATATATACTCATAAGCTGCAGAAAAAAAGTAAATAAATTATTTGTCGTTATATTTTTTTTTAAATACTTTCCGGAAACTACTGATCTTCTTTAAAGACTACACCGATAGTCCCTGTCTTTTGGACGCTTAAATGCTATAATTCTATTATATTTCAAAGCTGCAAACTAACCTAGATCGGAACAATGGTCCGTTTTCCTTTTAGTAATGCAATAAGATTTCCGGTTAAATTGTAAACACGAGGTTGAAATTCTACTATGGTTTTACTGCTTCAGAAGACCATTCAAAAAGACAAAGATCGACTCAACACGGTAACCATACTAAATTCTACCATCATAATTATTTTTTAAAGAACATCGGTTGTTGTCTGACTAATGATAATATGTTACATGATAGCTATTTATATTATCAACAAATTTTAAGTCTCCTATAAATCCATGCAACAAATAACACAATCTTGCTAGTTGAAATTGGTAGAGAATAGGTTATCAAAAATAAATCTTAATAATTTAACTAATACATATCTACTTGTGACATGGCAGCCGATGCCCTGTCACGATATTTACATGTAGTTTATAATAGTACAACACTAATAGTAGTCATACTTTTGATCAAGATACCAGGGGTATGAATTCTTTTATACATTATAATATCGTAAATGGCGAGCATTGCTTTATCTTGTTTTTTTTTTTTCTATTTTTCGGCTTGGATAATACATAAGATATGCAGACATTGAAGTATTTTTACAGTCTTTCGGAACTACTGTCAAGGTTTTCACATTGTTTTATTTCTTGATTTATTAATGTCAAATTTGATTTTGTGTTTATGGGTCTTGGTGATTCTATGTTCGTTGTTGTTTTCATGTTATAAAGTGTTTACTTTGTGTAATAGATTGGCAATTTCAATATATATATACATTTACTTGTTTTTTTACCTATTCTTGGTGTCAGACTACTGTTGCTTTTGCATTTTCAATACTTTTTTCAATTGCTATACAGACAACATGTGTAATATTTACTATAATGTATTAGATTATGGCAAAAAGTATTAGGATAGCATCTGCAAACTGTAGAGGATTAGGTCAAAAGGAAAAAAGAATGGATGTCTTTAATTTCTTAAAAAGCCACTTTAGGGAATTTAGTATTTTCTGTCTCCAAGATACCCATTTTATAGAAGACCAAGAAAGGGAAATTATTGAGCAATGGGGTTTTAAATGTTATTTCAGTTCCTATAGAAACAACTCGAGGGGGGTATGCATTCTTTTTAACAACAATTTTGAATTCAATATTTACGATAAGTGGAATGACACTCAAGGTAACATACTGGCACTCGATATTTCTATAGAAAAAAGTAGATTTACATTGATTAATATATATGGTCCGAATAGAGATGATCCAGACTTCTATAAAAAAATTCATGAACAGATCAATATTTTTGACAATTCAAACTGTATTATATGTGGTGACTTCAATCTAGTTTTAGATCCTGACATTGATTCAAATAATTATCTACATGTAAATAACCCTAATGCACGAACTCAAGTTCTTAAATTAATAGAGGAATGTAATTTGATAGATCCTTTTAGACATTTTAATCCAGACTACAAAAGATATACATGGAGGAAGAAAAACCCAATAAAACAGGCTAGATTAGACTTTTTCCTCACTTCAGATAACCTCCTAAATTTAATTGATAAAATAAACATTCATGCAGGATACAGATCAGACCATTCTATTATATCATTAGATCTTAAACTAAATAATTTTGTTAGAGGCAAAGGCCTATGGAAATTCAACAATGATCTCTTACATGATCAGGAATATGTGCAAAAAGTTAAAGATACAATATACAAAACTAAAATACAATATGCTTCTGATATGTATAATTACGATATTAAAAATATACCAGATTCTGACCTTGAATTATGTATTGATGATCAACTGTTTTTTGAAACTTTACTTTTAGAGATCAGGGGAGTAACTATTTCACATTCATCATTTAAGAAAAAAGAAAGAGATAAAAGAGAAAAAAAGTTAATAACTGAAATAGAATTACTTGAAAAAAATGATTCTTGGGTATCTAATCCAGAAACGTATGAAGAAAAAAAAAATGAATTAGAGAATATTAGAAAGATTAAAATGAAAGGACATGTAATACGATCTAAAGTAACTTGGCTTGAAGAAGGCGAAAAACCATCTAAATATTTTTGTAATTTGGAAAATTATAATTATATCAATAAAACTATCTGTAAAATAGAGAAAGATAATGGTGATATTTTAACGGATCAGAAACAGATTCTTGATGAAGTTCAAATGTTTTATAAAGTATTGTATTCAGATCATTCGGGGTCCATTGAAGATGTTGATCTGGATCATCTCTTATCAGGATTTGATTTCATGAAGTTAAGTAATGACCAGAAAGTAAAATTAGAGGGACCATTGACGGAGACAGAAGTACTATCTGCCCTTAAGAACATGAAAAACTGTAAATCGCCTGGCTCTGATGGTTTTACAAGCGAATTTTATAAATTTTTCTGGATAAATTTAAAATGTTTCATTATTAGATCACTAAATTTTGGCTACACCAAGGGTGAACTTTCAATTACACAAAGACAGGGTATTATCACCTGCATACCAAAGGGAGATAAAGCTAGACATTTCTTAAAAAATTGGAGACCTATTACTTTGCTGAATGTAGTGTATAAATTAGCATCAGCTTGCATAGCAAACAGGCTAAAGTCAGTTTTAGATTATTTAATTTCGGAAACTCAGACAGGTTTTTTAAGCGGACGTTATATTGGAGAAAACACTAGACTCATTTACGACATTATGAATTATTCGGAATTAAATGATATACCTGGACTTTTAATTTTTATTGATTTTGAAAAAGCTTTTGATTCGGTCTCATGGGATTTTTTACATAAAGTAATAGATTTTTTTAATTTCGGAGAAAGCACCAAAAGATGGATTAAAACATTATATAATAATACATTTTCAGCAGTTACACAAAATTGTTTTCTATCAGAATTTTTTAATATACAAAGAGGTTGCAGACAAGGTGATCCTGTCTCCCCATACCTTTTTTTTACTTGTTGCTGAAGTGCTAGCTATTCTTATAAAAAATAACAGAAATATCAAGGGCATAAAAGTTTATCAAAAAGACCATAAACTCTCACAGTTTGCAGATGACACATCAATTATTTTAGACGGATCGCAAAACTCATTCAATGAAACTCTAAATGTGTTAGAATTTTTTGGTAAGATCTCTGGCTTGAAAGTCAATAATGACAAAACTAAAGTTATTTGGATTGGGAAGAAAAAATTCAGTGCTGACGTATACCATCATAGATGGAAACTTAAATGGGGTGAAACAAAATTTAATTTGCTTGGTATTGATTTTTCAGTTAATTTAGATGAAATGACTAGTATAAATTACACAAAAGTGCAAACTAATATAAAAAATATCCTTGGGCATTGGTCAAGGAGACTCCTTACTCCTATTGGAAGAATTGTAGTTTTGAAATCAATTATTATACCTAAATTCAATCATTTGTTTATAACCATTCCCACTCCTGGAAACTCTTTCATTCAACATTTGAATACTTTATTCTTTAATTTCATTTGGCAATCACCAGTTGATAAAATCAAAAGAAAAACATTAATATCAAATTATGAAAATGGTGGTCTTAAAATGGTTGATATTTCTGAATTCATATCTAGTTTGAAATCTACATGGATGCGAAGGCTTCTTAAAAGTAATAGAAAATGCTGGATTAATATTTTTGAAGCACAACACTTCCCAATATCATATGTATCTGATTTAGGAACTGATTTTATAAAAAACCATAAAACAAATAATACATTTTGGATGCATGTTTTCCAGGCATGGGTTAGGGTATCTGAAGCAGTACAGGTGAGAACTTCTTCAGAATTTTTAAGACTTCCTTTATGGTACAACCCTATTTTTTGCATTGATAATAAATCCTTTTTTAACAAAAAATGGTTTGATAAGGGTGTTCGAAATGTTTGTGATTTATTAGACCAAGAGAATAATTTTCTTTCTTTTAATGATTTCAAACAAAGATTCGGTATAGAATCAGAAAATTTTTTGCTTTATCGAAGTATATGCAGTTGTATCAAGAAAATATGTAAGAATCTAAATTTAAACCTTAGTATGTTAAATAAACTAGATAGACCATTCATACCTAGCCATATTCATATTTTATTTAAAAGTATTAAGGGATGTAAAGACATGTATCTTTGTTTAATTGAAAAAAATAAAGGTTTGATAACATCAGAGCAGAAATGGAAGCAACAAGCTGTCTTTAGAAATATACACTGGAAAAACAAATATAAAATACTTTTTCTAATTACCAAAGATACATCAATACAATGGTTTCAGTATAGATTACAGCACCGTATACTCCCTTTGAATAATTACTTAAAAATTATAAATATTTCTGAAACTAATATATGTAATATCTGTAATACAGAAGTTGAAACCATAGAACATGTTTTTTGGTATTGTCAAAAATCTTTTGAAATATGGCAAGGTATGAAAAGAAAAATATATGAAAAAACTAATAATGTGGTGGAATTTAAATTAGAAACAATACTGTTTGGTGAGACTGAATTTTTTTCAATACCTCTCAATTTTATTATTCTTTATATGAAGTTTTATATTTTTTCTGTATCAAGAAAAAAACAAAACATAAATATGCAAGGTTTGAGTGAGTTTTTGTTAACAAAATATGATGTTGAAAAAAAAGCTGTCAATTAAAAATGGAAGTATTGAGAAATTTGATCAAATATGGACCAATTGGAAATATATTTTTGAATAGTTCTTGAAATATGCCAATCTATGTTTGTATGATGTTTTTATGTTGTAGTACTTAAATATGTATGATTTGAATCTTTTTGTTTTGTTTGTGTATTGTCTGTAATTCTTTATATATATATGTGTTTGTGTGTGTGTGTCTTTTTGTGCTAGATTTTGTTTGTATATACAAATGTTTTATTCACTCCACTACAAACATTAAATCAAAACAATTAAATTCCAAATCTTAATGTGAACAGAATACTCAATACACAAGTAATTTTCTTAAAAAGTTTTTCCTTTTTTCCCTTTAACTATAATGGCTCTAAAAACTTATATTTATTGTTTAAATTGATGAATTGATGCATGCTGTGCGAGAGCCCTCCTGTGCGAGGACATTATTGTTCGGGGAGTTGACCCCAGGGCACCCCAACCCTGGCAGCTCTCACCAAATTACCGATGTGTATATACATTTGTTGCAATGCCACAAATGTATATACACATCATACTTAGCTGGGGGAATAAAATATTTGTACTGTAAAAAAAAAAAAAAAAAAAAGATAAATCCTAACTTATGTATGTTTTGTTGACTGATTACATTTATAGACTTCTAAATTAAACACAACCTCACTGTTGTCTGTATGTTTACAGGTCTAGTCTCCTTAGCCCCTATACTTACTTAGTCACACCAATTTTGATATAATTATGGATGAGAAGTATGGCGTTTTATAATGAAACCCTAATAAGATGAATGTATTTGAAATTCTATAAATGCTCCCTCTACTTCAAATTGTATGATGTATGGAGAACTTGATATTGAAATTAAAAAAACAAAAGATAAACTTTTAGATTTGATTTAAAACTAAAAACTGCGTTAAATAAGCAATTATTATACAGGTGTCATAAATGGAGAACGGTGTTTTAATTCCATATATCGATTTTATTAAAAGTACATGTACATTAAATAATTGTGGACTTACCAATAAATGGTTAAATCAAAATTTCATTAATTCAAAGTGGCTTTGTTTGTAAAAGTAATTTAAAATTAACATTAGTTGACCAATTCAAACAAAGCTGGTTGAAGACATGATAATTTTTCAAAATCTTTCATTTTAAGAGTATATAAATATGAAAGTTTGAAAATAATCTTAATATTGTAACAAAATGAAATTCTGTAAAATCATACAGATTTAGAATTAGAAATGCCATTTTATCTGTAAAAACTTACCAAGAACTGCCCATATTTACAAATATTTATCAGTTATTGACCTTTGGTGAGGTCTATATATATATCTATTATGGAACTATGGAACGATATGCTTCATGTTAAACGTCACGTGACCATGTATTAGCCAATGGTAGTTGAAAATCAAAGTATATCTACTATAAAATAATCTAATGTAAAATTACAATAAAATATAAACGAATAAAAGACAAGAATTAAATATAATGCCTGTACAGCGAAGTTCCTTATGATGATTGAAGATACCAAGTGTGTGATTCCCCTTACATATGTTACCGACTGACAAGTCCTCCATCATACTTGGACCTGTGATAATCTAAAAGTAACTAGTCTCGAAAAATCACAATCCAGACGGAGATATCAGGGAACGGATATGATTATAGACTTAGTAAACGAATTCCAACAGTCCGTGAAATTCGCTATCCGGATGGTTTGGGCTGGTGACAAAAGTGTTCGGATTAATTCCATGCAAGACAAGGTACACGGTATAAAATATTAGGAGTTAACAACAGGTAAGGATAGAATAAAGAACCTTCCGGAGGCACGTGTACAAGGTACACGGTATAAAATATTAGTAGTTAACAACAGGTAAGGATAGAATACAGAACCTTCCGGAGGCACATGTACAAGGTACACGGTATAAAATATTAGTAGTTAACAACAGGTAAGGATAGAATAAAGAACCTTCCGGAGGCACGTGTACAAGGTACACAGTATAAAATATTAGGAGTTAACAACAGGTAAGGATAGAATAAAGAACCTTCCGGAGGCACGTGTACAAGGTACACGGTATAAAATATTAGTAGTTAACAACAGGTAAGGATAGAATACAGAACCTTCCGGAGGCACGTGTACAACGTACACAGTATAAAATATTAGGAGTTAACAACAGGTAAGGATAGAATACAGAACCTTCCGGAGGCACGTGTACAAGCGATAAATAACCACATCTCTGATCGAAACAAACAATATGTGTTTCACCGACTGTGACAGATATATTTTTTCTCGACTTTATATATGAATTCTCTCTGAACGTTCCAACAACAAAGACGAATTGAAGTGTCTGCCTCCATTGACCGCTAATCAGCCGATTTGACATGCGTCTTGTCGCGATCGGATGCTTGTCCCTGATCAGGTATGGACGCAGCCATAGTCTAAATTCTCGTAGACCCCTTCTGCTGATCATGTCCGTCCTTGTCTGTCCCGCCACCACTTCTGTTGTCATGTCCGTCCTTGTCTGTCCCGCCACCACTTCTGTTGTCATGACGACCTGTGTCAAAATAAAAGAAGAAAGTGCAATGCAGAGTTAAATCAAATGAAATATTTTAATATTAATATTTACAAATTCGAGCAACATTTCTACGTTATGCCTGATTAACTGATTGTTCGTATTTTAATTGTTTTTTATATTCGTTATTTTCTTGTAATAGTTCATTATTTTTTGCATACATTTCCGGTATCATTCTTGAGATATATTTCATCATTTCTATCCAGTGTTTGTCCGATAAATCGATTATCAATTTGAAATATCATGGTACATACCCTTTACAGGTTGCCAACCATCATGTCGGATCACGAGTCCCCTTTTTATCTCAGCGCACATTTTTTTCCTATAACTGTCCACGTGGTAGGTCCGTGCTAGGTCTTGAACTGCCTCGCTGTTCCTACCCCGTAGGACAGTGACATCAGTGTACAGATACCTAAGCAAATAGAAGCAACCGTATCAAGCTTTGGCGCACAAAATGTAGCGCATGAATAAGTTTTACATATTATCAAAAAGTTCAGCTGTATTTATACTATAAAATTTAATATATCAACAGATTAATAATATGAAATTCCTTATTCGAACTTTTTTCAGTTTTAAAATGTTGAATACCTAGTTGCACTCTCTCATATTGATTAATTACTTCAGTTAAAACAGTTAAAATATACTACCTGAGAAATAAATAGAAAACGCTCGGAAAGGCCTCTGGAAGGATTATCTCCCGTTCGCCTGCTGAATCACCCTCAAACATAGCATAGAACACAGGACTTCTGCTGATAAGTATCAGACGATGCGCGTGGATTGGTTCCAAGTATCCCCCAACCATGAAAACTACGTCACCTCTGCAGCAATAGTCCAACAGGTTTTTCAGACATTCTATTAAGGTCTTATTTCTGGCAGTATGCCTCCTATATGGTAACATCTCCTTCAAGACAAACAAGAATGTTTGTATGCCAAACGTCGGCAATTTTTAACATCAAATAAAATTAAGAAAAATTAGAAACCTTACCTTTTCACCATGAACTTGTTTTGCGTCGTTTAGCCATGTATGAAGTATCGAGTGTTTCTCCTTCCCTTTTCCAGCTTTTTCGCTGTATACTTTAAACATTTGTGCGACGAAAGGATAATCCGAACTCTCCAGGTCTGGTAAGCCAATCTCTTGCATAAAGTCTTTGTGTATATGCCCGAGACATTTTATTTGGACTGATTCAATATCAAAGAGGATTGCATAATCTAGTATTGTAAATACATTTTCAGAAGATATCGCACCCGAAAGATAATTTTCGCAATCGTCTGCCAGAGTATCAATCCAATATTTCTTTGATAAGTAAAGTAGAACCGCTACTTGGTCGACACCAGTCATTTGAATTTTATCGGTGTACAAGTATCTGTAATGTAATGCATATATATGTTGGAATCTGTAATACATATCACACACATACAGGTATCGCTAATGTAACACACATACAGGTATCTGTAATGTAACACACATACAGGTATCTGTAATGTAACACACATGTAGGTATCTGTAATGTAACACACATACTGGTATCTGTAATGTAACACACATACTGGTATCTGCAATGTAACACACATGTAGGTATCTGTAATGTAACACACATACTGGTATCTGTAATGTAACACACATGTAGGTATCTGTAATGTAACACACATACAGGTATCTGTTATATAACACAAATACAGGCATCTGTTATATAACACACATGCAGGTATATGTAATGTAACACACATACAAGTATCTGTAATGTAACACACATACTGGTATCTGTAATGTAACACACATGTAGGTATCTGTAATGTAACACACATACTGGTATCTGTAATGTAACACACATACAGGTATCTGTTATATAACACACAAACATGTATCTGTAAGGTAACACACATACTGGTATTTGTAATTTAACACACATACAGGTATCGGTTATATAACACACATTCAGGTATCTGTAATTTAACACACATACAGGTATCTGTAATATAACACACATAGAGGTATCTGTAATTTAACACACATACAGGTATCTGTAATGTTACACACATACAGGTAGCTGTAATGTAACACACATACAAGTATCTGTTATATAACACATACAGGTATATGTAATGTAACACACATACAGGTATCTGTAATGTAACACACATGTAGGTATCTGTAATGTAACACACATACTGGTATCTGTAATATTACACACATGTAGGTATCTGTAATGTAACACACATACTGGTATCTGTAATGTAACACACATGTAGGTATATGTAATGTAACACACATACTGGTATCTGTAATGTAACACACATACAGGTATCTGTTATATAACACACATACATGTATCAATCGGATCACCTCGTCATTTTCTCCGAAACTAGACTCGGGCCTAAGTAGTAACCATTTTGAACTACTTTCGGAAAAAATGGCGGCGCCCATGGTAGCACGCTTCAACGTAATCAGTTGGCTATAAGAGGTATTTATTCCTCGACTGCATCTATATCTACTGTACATGAATTATAGATGATGGTATCTTTGATTTTGTATATAGATTACAACCAGAAATTTGATTAATTGCCTCATTTTTGATAATGACTCAGGTGCTCTCTTTTGGGCGGTGTACGGTCAAACAGCAGGCCTTGATTCAAAAGGTCCCAGTGAAAACAGTTCCGTTATTTAGAGTCATCGATGTAAAAATTAAAATTCAAGAAACATTTTACGACTTTGTTGTTTATTCATTTTTCAACCGTTTACGTTCAATATTTCAAACTTATAACATCTAAAAGTATATATCTAAATGTCTAGAATTGAATTTTATCTAGCGGTAGTATGATAATTTAGCATATTGGAGGGGATCCTGTGAACAAATTAATCAAATTTTTGCACAGTCTCTTTAAAAAATCTACCCTAGGAGTAATGGTAGAGAAAATATGCTATAAAAAGGTTTTTTTCATTACGTATCCCTACTTTGAATATAGTGTCCGATAGTTGTAATGTCTTCGAATTTCTTGTGGTAACGAAGATGAGTTTATGTAAAATAAGAAAAAAAAAGTTAAATCATAAATGCAATTGATCTTGTGAACCCTCAATTGCAATATATATAGATAACCTTTTTGATTTAAGGAGGGGCCGGTATGTTTGGGGTTTTTTTTTGTGTGTGTGTGTGTGTTTTTTTTTTTACACACAAGTCCGTTCTGCCACGCGTCCCGCTCTTGAAAGTTACTGTACGTCACTATATTGTACAATTTAACGACCAAAGACTTTTATTTTCGTCTCATTCCCCCTTTCTTTGATTTATTTAAATGATGAAAATTGTTCCATAATATTACTTTCTCGGAAAATGTTAAACGTGATTGCAATGTACATGTATATACTCTTTAACATCATAAACGTTTACGTATTTCAAGATTATGATCATTTTCGCAATTTTTAAAATTCGCTACATTTCGTTTTTCAATAGCATTTTCCGTGTCTCTTATATCTAAGCAAGTTAACTACAAAGTATTTTGTCTTATTTTGAGTACCGTGTTCGCATAAATTCCAGATACATTATCTGTTCTGGGACTATCGGACCTTCGGCCTAACGGGCCTTAGGACTAACTGGCCTTCGGACTATTGGGCCGTAGGGATATGAGAGACGGGTATATTTCTAGATTTAATATGACTTAGCCACACAAAGCTAAAACCAAACACGAAGTGGTAATCAATTAGCGTCTTTATGGTACATTAATGCTAGGAATGGGGTACATGTGGCTACTTCAAACAGCGATATCGGACTCAAAATGTGTTTTTAATGGACATCACCAATTTTGTTAAAAGTGAATGTCTTGTAACATGTAATTGTTTTATCTTTACGTATTATTAAAATGATGATTAAGGATATCATTCAAAAGGTTTTGAATATTCTATGAACTTCTTTAAAACCATGATTACAAACTAATGAAATTAGCGGTATATTAATAGCTGCAGTATTAGTAAATTTGTTTGTACATGTATGATTATAATGGCTGATAAGTAAAATCAGAAGAGGAGTTTGTAATAATTACGATAATGTTTCCTTGATTGTATATATGTTCACGTGTATATATATATATACATTGTATTTATATCTCATTTTCTGTATCTCTTATTCGAGGAATAAAAGTTTTAACTATGGAGAATTAAATTTTTAATGATATATTAATTGAACTGATAATGCCACGCGACCGGAATCACGGATGAAGCATGTAAACAAATTAGATTATTGTCTATATCGTTTTCATATGAAAAAAATGTATCTTATCTGGTCTTCAAGTTGGAACAGTCACCACACAAATAAATGGATATTTCGGTACAAATGTGTTTTAAGATGCTCCATCGCCGACAGAGAATAAACGATACTCATCATTTGAAAAAAATGGTGTTTACTCATGTAAATGTATGTCTTACTAACACAAAAATATGTAAAATAGTATATTTTACTAAATGGTGCATGCGTGATCAGTACTTTATTCCATATAGGACATAGTGCTATGGACTTTTTTGGAAAGCAATTAATTATTTTTGACATTTTTTATTTTGAAGTAAAATTAGAAGCTCAAACTTTTCAATGACGGTAATGGTGTAAAGTATGTAACTTTTGAAACTGAAAAAAACTTGATTCGTCCGCTCCTGTTTTTTATAATATAGAAAAAAATACCATTGGTCGGCGGTTTTAATGGTATAAATAACGCACGAACTGAGGTACAATTTATGAACATTCTTCAAAGTATAATGTATAAAGTCATATATTCCATTCATAAAAGGTTACCGTTGGATACATTTTCTAAAACATTTCATAGTTTCTTGTTCGAGCATTCATGTTCATTCCAATAAATATATCTCATACGTCTTGTAAAACACAAATTTAGATAGTATAAATCAGGGAATTTGTTTTAAGTTCTTCTTTGTGGTACATATAGAGATTTGAAGCAGACAAAAATAACGCTGTATGTTTCACAAGGGAGGTAACCCTCTATGATATAGTCCTACAGGTAGTGGTAATTTGGTCATTGTCCGGCGGATCACAAAATACATCATTTTCATGTGTATTCATACAGTTAGGTCCGAGCCTATGTTCGAAGAAGTGGGCGAGGTGTTCCGATTGATACATGTATCTGTAAGGTAACACACATACTGGTATCTGTTATATAACACACAGACAGGTATCGGTTATATAACACACATTCAGGTATCTGTAATTTAACACACATACAGGTATCTGTAATATAACACACATACAGGTATCTGTAATTTAACACACATACAGGTATCTGTAATGTTACACACATACAGGTAGCTGTAATGTAACACACATACAAGTATCTGTTATATAACACATACAGGTGTATGTAATGTAACACACATACAGGTATCAGTTATATAACACAACACATACAGATATCTGTAATGTAACACAATATGATTGACCAGTATAAACGTAAAAATGGCAAATATATCTCACCAGGCGAAAAGTATCTTTACCACCGGGTTATGCTTAAAATTGCTCCACCGCCAACAGAGCATAAACGATACTCATTATTTGAACAATAATTGGCGTTTTTATCGTGGATACAAATGTCTAATTAATACAAAATATAATGTAAACTTATTTATTTTTGCTTTTATTACATGCGCAATAAGTACTTCATTCCATATACAACATAGTGCCGTAGAATGTTTTCGGGATGCAATCATTTTTTTTTTATTATTATTTTCATCTTGAAGTTAAATTAGAACCTCAAACTTTTCAATGGTGGTAATGGTGTAAAGTAAGTAACTTTCGTTACTGAAGAAAAGTACTAAATCGTCTGCTCCTGTTTTTGATAGAGAAAAATACCATTTGTCAGCGGTGGAGCATTTCCAATTATTCGTGGCGTGAATATATTCGCGAGTGTTCAATTTCGCAATTTTCATACGTAAACATTTCGCAATATCATTATTTTTGCGATAAATAAGCCAAGTTTTTTTTTTGCGGCTAAGAAAGGTCTAGATATGCTTATGGCTCTTTTTGGCACCTACATCTACCAAATTTCAAATTAAGTATTAAGAAATTAAGTTGCTGCGTTTGAAATATCGAATACGCCCCTGATAAAAACCTAATTATTTTTTTGTTGACAGAAAGTATGCTTTTGCTTAATAACCATGGAAACTTTGCATTAATTATGCAAATTTGAAAATTTTGTCAATGTTGGCATATTTTTTGATAGTTTTCCTTGTAAAAGCAATAGAGCACAACCTAGAACAAACTTTATATTTTAAGGGAATTAGCAGAAACAAAGAATGTATCATTTTGAGAAATATTAAGTTTGTTCTAGAATGCGCTCTATGTTACTAGATGAAAAACTGCATAAAAAGGCCAATTTTGATGAAATTTTCACATTTTGCATAATTTGTGTATAATAAAAATGGTTGCCATGGCAACTAGAACTGTTATATTACCTAATAGCACTTTATCAGATATGTCAGGTAGGTAGATAATATTTGAAATGCAAGATTAGCATCTTAAAAAAACAAACTTTGAAAAATAGCGAGATTTTGGGGCCACAAAAGACCCTTACCATACCTAGTCCTTTCGTGATTTCAATGTCTTTACAAATATAGGTAATATTTACTATATAAATTAACGGAGATATACTTTCGTGAATTAACTTGGATTGTGAAAATAAATAGTACGCGAAAGGAAGGTGCTTTACAGTAAGTATTCATACCTGGAGAGAAAACACACATTCATCGGATTAATTTGCCAAACGAAAAAAATACATACGGTATCACTATTAATAAATATCAAACCTTATAAATAGGTGAAAAATGTCTGGAGGGGCGTCGGTAATAACAATGTCGCCTTTCTCTTTCAGGGACCCTTCAAACATTACTGAGAAAACCCGACTCCGGCAGGACAGGATAAGTTTATGGGCGGATATCCTTGTGCGAGGTTCGCCTACAAGGAATATGACGTCACAATCTGTGCCGGTAAGGAACAGGAATTCCAAACTCTCCTGGATAGTTTTGCGTCCGTCCAGTGAAGGGGGACCAGACGCCATCACTCACAGAGTAATACAGAGTAATACAGAGTCAGTCCATGGGTCCTTGGTACTCAGTCCATGGGTCCTTTGTTCCTAAGACTCAGTCCATGGGTCCTTAAAATGACTTGTATAAATGTTATATTTGTATTAATTAAAGTTTTGAAAAATAACTATTAACCTGAAATCCTGCTGTGTAATAAACATAGGCTTGTATTTAACGAACGACCTTCGGTGATCGGTTTAAATGAGATTTGAATAAATTGAGTTATCTGGACTAAAATTAACTACCTTGAAATATCTTCAAATTGGAGATTTGACCATAACGGTATATGTCATTATGTCAAGTCGCCACCTTGTGTATAGCTCAGCGTTTCCGCAGTTTAAATGAAAAACAGTATTTTAAGAAATTATCCTTAAAGAAGCCCATTGTGTGCATTGTGTTGTTACAATCGTGTAGCTTGCGTTATAGACCAAAACAATACCAGTCCTTGACAATCGAGGCTCTGTACACCCACAGTTCTTTAAATGAAGCGCCCTTGTTATAAATACGCTGTTGTTATTTTGTCACATTATACCATATTAGTTTATAACAGACATGAGTGCATGTTTTATTTTATATTTTTAATTGTGATAACTGAGTTATGTCCCTTCAAAATCTTTGATTTAATATCCAAAATCACAATTTTTAAAGACTAAAAGTATTGACAAGTACTAGATTGACAAACTAGCTGTACATTTCATCAACATTATTGACAAGTACTAGATTGACAAACTAGCTGTATATGTCCCTGACATTATTGACAAGTACTAAATAGACACACTAGCTGTCCATGCTCATAACATTATTGACAACTTATGTCAGATTGTCAAACTAACGGTACATGTCCATACTATTATTGACAACTTGTGCCAGATTGTCAAACGAACGGTACATGCCAATAACATTATGGGATCGTGCTAGTATGACTGACAGAAGTAGAAAGGGTAAGTAAACCATTGTATATAATTTATACCTTTTAAGTCGTTATATATGTTGAAATTCACAGAGACTTTTTCTATAATTTAACATGACGAATATATATGTGCAAGTAACACAGACTAAGTTTATGTCCATCTCTTTAGTTTTGGTCAGTTGTACATCGATGTTACATTGTAGTTATGTTCGCCTCCTGCAGTACACTCAGTACTTTGATTATGAACAATATTGTTGATATTTCATCTATATATTAATTATAAAGATGTCCTGATGAATATGAATGTAATAATTATCATAAAACCAAGTTGAAATTACCTTTTCCAATACCCGCAGTGATGTATAACGAGTTATGCCACCCTTGATTATAAACACGTACTTCACATCCGACAATACTTCCGCTTTCGTACTCGGACCAGGAAGATATCCAACGTTAGTACAGTATGGCGCATGTCAGGTTTTAATTAACATGTATTTATATAGGGTGTATTTACCACGTGAGATTTTATTGTTTCTTTAATCATTTGGCCACTATTGTCAACTCTTTAAAGTATACAGGAACGTTTACCATATGCTTCAAAGGGCACAGAAGTTAATTACATGTAAGGCTAGAGACTGTGTTATAAAACATGCACTCAAGAAAATTTCATTGTGGCAAAAAAAAAAAATCTAGATACCACAATAATCTCACCATAATTTAGAAAGGACGCATGAAATGGTTTTAAGTTGGCCATATATTGTTTTATACGGGCTATACAATGTAATTTAACATGTGTATTTTTTCAAAATTTGTGAAGTATCAAACGCAATTAAATAAAAAGAATGAAAGCTTTGCAATGATATTAGTCTATACAAATTAATTTCTTTTCATTCCAAGTCAAATCATTTCGAGTTTATAAGACGCTTAATTACATCAGTGTATCCTGTGTGGATATAAATTCACTTTATACATTATTATGAACATCCGAATTAATCAGATTTGCAAATTTGTGTGTAACATATGTCTAAATGTATTAACAGTTTTGGGGATCAAAAGAAATTGGATTTGAATATATCTTAGGAGACAACAAACTTGATAATAGTTAGATAAATCCCATTTTAATTTGTGGTAATAGTTAAATAATACCACCATAAACCGGTCTTATTATTATTATTCTGTGATTAAGCTATTACATTCATAACCTTTAAGCCTTTGGATTTAAGAAATTATTAATTGATTATCTTTGAATTATTTTTATGCTAATGAGATATACCACAAACATCTAAGTGTACTCTAAGTACACCGTGAAGGTCTTTCGTCAATGGGTGTTTGTGGCAGAATGTCGAAATAACCTTTCGAATACATTTTTAACTTACAATCAAATAACCTCTTCACTGAACGTTGCAATGAAACCAAATTAGCAATCCATGTTGATGAGAAAATTTAAAGATTTGCGTTTGTGCTTACTGGGAAAGACACCTTCTGGCATTTGTTTAACATAATGCTGATGTGATGATACTATTGCACAACCAGCGGAAATTATTGCGTGACATTTCGATAAAACGATGTGTATCCTGTAACATTTAAGTACACAGCGGTGTAAAATTGTAGAGTTGTGTTTGAAATGAAAGTCGAAGATCGATGTTCAATGTAGGTACAGATATCTATCAGGTGTACGAGGCCGACGATTCATGGCCGTTTTAGGAATCGCAGTGGATGGGAGAAGGGTTACATAAAGTGGATTTAATGTTTATTTGAAGGTTTTTTTAAGTGTAGTCTGGACAAATAAAAAAAGACAAGGATACCAATGCTGAGGATACAACTCTATGTGATAAGATATTGTTAATCATCAGGTGAGTAGATAGTTACAGATCATCCTACCTTGATCAGGTAATCATTGAAAACAACCGCACAGTGTCTATACTCCACTACGCTCTCTGTGTACATGTATGTTAATATTTCAAAGCCAATAGACCTTTCTTAATATTAGCTCATGAATATTCATCTTTGAACCAAAACGAGGCTTAGTGAGCATAGCGGTGGTAGTAATACATGTGCAGTAATAGTATAATGTGTTGTAATAATTTTACTTACCTTATCATTAGATGGAAAAAACAAATCTAAGTTCAGATTATATTCCCATATGGTTCCATGAATCAATTTGATCGCATCAGCGACTGAATTATGGCATAAACATGTATAAAATATCCCAGAGCCAATAGGAAAGAAAATGCAGGTATTCATGTCAATGATTTCCTTTATTGAGGCCAAGCTAAATTACAGTATTGGTACTCGTTGCCTAAACTGGAATAAGGCTATTTATTATACATGTATGGTGCCAAATAAACAAGGACATGAACCAAACAATTAAATAACATAAATACCATTCCTAACCTTCATTATCAGAGTCTCAAGTTGCCTTCCCCCTAATTCCCATTAGGCCAGCATTTGGGTCCCAGTCTGTTTATATTTAACAGCTGTCCCCTCTGATCACATTTTGCCATTAATTTCCCTATTAAAGTATACATAAATTAAGTTGTTATCACAAATTTCACCTAGCTCTGGCTGTCCCCTTTACCAATCCTTATTTACTCCAATAATCAACCTTTGTCTATGACGTGTAAACAATGACAAACACCAATTATGCTCACGATATTGCAAACAAAGAGATATATATTTGTAATTAGAGTAAAGCATTCCTTAATGACTATCTCTGTATAACGACCATCTTCTTAATACGACCAATTTCTTTATGGCGCAAACAAAATGGTCAATTTATATTACATGACCTTTTGTTGTGACCATTTGGCTACAAAGCCCATTTTCTCATTGCATTTTTGGGTTTAGATAGGCTTCCCTGTATATATGTGTTGTCCTAATTTCCTCATTTTTATATATCACAAAATAAAAGTACATTGTACTTGATATATTGAGAATACTGCAAGGATCATTTTAACTGAAATATGTGTGGGTCATTTTTAAGTATTTGACAATTCTTGAGGGGCTATTAACAAAGAAATGTTAAGAAATTTCCTGAAACATAGGATTAGGGATCGTTTTCAAAATCTAAGGATCATAGTCTAAAGGGCCACTCTAAAATTGTCCCTGAAGTTGTGATCACAAAATACATATCCTATAAAATCAGTGCACAAATCTGTCATAAGCATGATAAAACACATAAATATATATCAGTATACCACCTATTTAACTTAAATAAAATGAATAATGAAAAAAGGGGTTGCGATTGAAAGCCTTAATTTTTCATGCTTTTACAGAAAATATTGTAAATGTGATCATTTTAGTAAATATATTTGGTTTTCTTCTAAAGAATTGAACCCTTGTTCAGATTTGATTATTGATGTCCATAGATAATTATATTCAGTTACTTTATTTCATTTCTTCAATATCTACCAAAAATATGAATTTAAGATGTTAGTTTTAGAAATAATTCACCTAATAATTGACACTTAAATATATCAGCTTTTATCAGCTCTACAATTAGTGTCCATTTTTAGCAAAAGGTTATGCATGTATATATCAACCGGCATGTTCACTTAGAAAATTACGGTAAAGAACTAAACACTTAATTTGATATTTGTTCCATTTATGTAAAAAACATATATGGGAATTCTCCACTTTTGTGCTTAAATGTGTGGAAACAAACTACACATGTAAACAGATAAATAATTGATGGTAAAAATATACTGTAATGTAATGTTACACAGATAAATCTACATTGATCTTCAACATTATGCACCCTTTTCTCTGCCTATGTTGATAATCAAACTTCTTTTACACTAAAATCTGATGAAAATGAGCAATTAAACCTATTTTCATGATATTGAACGGCAATGTGGTTTGTTTTGTAAGATGTGTTGCATTAATTGTATATATGTTGCTACGGTGCCCGTGCTCACTAAGCCTCGATCTGAATAAGGAATGTCAGGCATGCATATAATTTGAGAAAGGTCTATGCATACACATGTACATACACATACCACTCATTTGTTAATCTGGTATTCCATTGATAAAAACAGGGCACTCAACCGTAACCTTACCTTATGTATACTAGGTAAACTACAGAGCACTCAACCGTAACCTTACCTTATGTATACTAGGTAAACTACACCTCCCTATACGTGGTACTCAACTGTACGTCTTCCAGACGGGAAAACACTTAGTTCTACTTTCGTTTTCAGGGTTTCAGGAAGATATGTTTATAAACAAGGGACACGATGTCGTCAGGTGTAACAAAGGTAAGTATAGCTTACCTATTTTATAAATATCATTGACAATACATTTCTGTCGTAATTGGTATCAAAATGCTAAATATAGCCATTAAATATTATTGGCAGAAATTTCACGTTATAACAGGTATTGCAACGATAAATATATCTTACATATTGATTTTTATAGTGAATTGTCAACATAGCATGTTACAGTATTAAAGGTTAAGTATAGCTTACATGTTTGATAAAATATTATTGGCAATTCATTCCTGTCATAACAGGTGTTACAAAGGCAAGTATAACTTACTTAATTATTTTTTATAGTGAATTGTCATCATAACAGGTATTAAATTAGGTAGCTATGGGATATGTTTGATAGTAAATTAAATCTAAAACCTGTTAAAAATCAGTAGTACATTCTTTATTTTGATAACAATATTATGTTATGCATAAACATGTGTTGTAAATGCTAGCTAGGCTAGTGGAAGTTAACGTTACTAAAAGCACATACATTATTTGTGGCCGTTGTTGTTCTTGACGACGACGACGACGATGATAATGACGATGATGATGATGATGATGATATGATGATGATGATATGATGATGATGATGATGATATGATGATGATGATGATGATGAAATTGTTGATTATGATGGTGATGATGAAAACATATATAATTGTTACGAAAGTACTGTTTCTATATTACCATCGCCATATATTCTAAGTGTATCAATAATGTATATAGCTTAACTGTTACACACAAACAAACAGTCATGGCTGCCCCTGTGACAGAGTCTTCTGATCCTATTAACCAATTATATGACACACACAAACAAACAGTCATGGCTGCCCCTGTGACAGTCTTCTGATCCTATTAACCAATTATATGACGACTTAGACAAGAAACAGTCTTGTGAGTAGTGTGAATGGGTTTATTATTTGTCTAAATATAGAAAATATACGATGATGATAGATGTACATTCGTACCAAATATTGGTTTTCACTTTACATGTTATTGATTTTAACAGGTAAAACATCATTTTACTTTTTAAAATTACGATCAAAGTTGAGTATATCTCGAGCACGCGTATACATGGTGGTGAAATCCGTGCCATTTGACCGAGAAACATATACAATGTATATCAGTGATGACGTCATAAAGTACCTTTAAAGTAACAGTCGTGTTTTTACACACGTGATATAGAAAAGGTATCATGTGTAGCACACTGGAGTGTGACGAAATCGAACAGGACAAACGAATGATAACTGGTATTAGAATGTAAGTGTGAGATATATCGTGACCAAACATATGGCAATATTAATTGAATGCCAAATACTTTTGAACATTACATATGTAAACACATTGTACATCTACTACTTTTACTAGTTCTACAACAGGTGTAACAGTACAATTGTGGTATACGTTCATATTTGTGCTTAATATAAAGGTCCAGATTACAGATACCCGGTAAAGTCGTTTGTCTTTACATGGGACCAGCACAATTTTTACTATTCAGCATGTGAATGTATGTAGACGGGCCTTTCTTGAAAACATCAAAGTACAACTATTATGTACATATTAGAATTTGTCTGTAACAACGTTGCAAAGATAGTTAATGTAAAATAGCAAATCTGAACCGAAACGGACTTTAATTTTTAAAATGGGAATGCAATTCAACTTTGATATTTCTGAAGGAATGTAAAAGTTATAACTCTACCGTTTATACTACAATTATCATCACCCAATGAGCTACTAATTCTAAAAACATAATAACAAATTAAAATATCACTTTTCATAACGCGGGTCGTCTTATGATTCCAGTCATCGTCCTATGTAACTACTGCGTTGACTGTCATCTGTTCAGTTAACATAGATCTCACGGGTAATCTTGAATTTGTTTGGTGTTTAGCCTCATCTTAGGCCATTTACATAAAATTTCTTATTACTTTTTATTTTTTGTATCGAAAAAGAAGTGGTTTTTTAAGTAGTTTTGCATTGCTTAACTTGTATGTCTATCCATTCAAGCATTATCTTGTTTCATTATAGCGTAAACTTGGAATTGTATGTGTATCAATTCAAGCATTATCTTATCTTATTCTATTGTAACGACTTCGAAAAGCGAGGTGCAACTATTTCTGTGGTTTATTTGGCGACGATTAAGATGAGATGAAGACTCCCTGACAAAGCTAACCTTGGGTAATGGCGACTTCTAAACCCCTTTTGGACGGACAGGGCGACAAAACCATCCAAGAGAGTTTGGACGCCCTATTTCTGTCGGATACGGATTGTGACGTAACCTTCATCGTCGGTGATCAGCGCACAAGGATATCCGCGCATAAACTAATCCTGGCCTGTCGCAATCCAGCTTTCTCTTTGATGTTTGAGAATTGTCGTCGGACAGGGAAGAGAGACGAAATTGTTATTATGGATATCACTGCCGACATCTTTTATTTGTTTTTAAGGTTCAGTATTTGTTTGTTGGAAATTCCGTGGATTTCACGAATAAATTATGTGTCTGTATTAGTTTTACTCTTCCCTGCGGAGGGGTCGAATTTAAAAAAAAAAGAAAAACACATCTATGTGCATTATTTGCTAAACTTTAGTAGGAAATTAGCAGAACTTGGTTAGAAATATTAGCCTGAGATATAGCATATTAACATATCCATATCGGTCCTCACTGACCCCCACGTAGAGGGGCGGGGTTAAACGGAGTCAAAATGACTCAAATTTCAAAATATCATTTGAATTCACAAACTTGATGGAACCAAATAATCTTCATAGATTAAAAAATCAAATTTATAAAACCACTGACTAACTTCAAGGGCTTTATGAGCCAATATATAGTGTATGTATGTCTTTTCTCATTCTGTATCTGAACTCAGGGGATCGTAAAGGCCCGTGGGCCTCATCTGTCTCTGTTTGACTTTGCTTCTGCAGATGTATTAACAAATGCATAAATAATCTGAGTGAAAATTTTAAATGATGAATTATATATGACCCTGATTTTATGATTGACATGCCCACTTATGTACAATACTTATTCCTTGATATAATAGTTAATCAGATGTTTTTCGTCATCCAATAATATCCGTTATATTTAATTCAATAATGGTTGACATAATGTTGATCTCCTGTGGTTTCATAAATCAATATTGAAATGTCAACGTATTAACCCAATCAAATGACTATTAATGAATATTAGCTATCTGTATTATATTGTAGATACCTGTACACAGACGAAATTCAACTGAACAAAGACACCGCAACGGCTCTACTTAGCGTGACAAAGAAATTTCGCATCGATTGTCTCACTAGCAAATGTAATGAATACCTTCTAGGTCGGATGTGTTCGAAACATGTACGTACAATTGGGAGCCATTTTATTAATTAGCGATTTTTTCTCTCATATCTACACGTGTAATACTGGCTGGTCTCTCATACCTACACGTGTAATACTGGCTGGTCTAGGGCAATGCACTCATGTCGCCTGAAGTTGTATTGCATGGCTATCCATGCAATAAAGCCTTGTGACGTCACAGCGTCAACAAAATTACTACTTTATCGGTACAATTTTAACTTGAAAAGATACAAACAATAGAATTTGTGTCGAAAATATCAAGCAATTATCATGCATGGAAAATGATTTGCATTCACTAATTTTTATCGAATTCGTTTCAAAATGGCGGAAAGTCGTAATAGTAAAATTGCAATTAAACGTCGAGTTATTAGAGAAAACTACTCTTTCATACGTGGATATGAGGGATAAGGATATTCTACCCTCGGGATCACAAATGGTTGTAAAACTCTCGGCTAGCCCCGGGTATTACAACATTTTGTGACCCTCGAGTAGAATATTCATTTCATTCATATCCACATATGAAAGAGTCTTATTGAGTTGTAGCGCTTACTTGCTTATATGTTCATTATGAATGGTAATTGCGTGGTTTCAACATGGCGCTAACATATTCAAAATTATCTAGGCGCTAAAATTATATTTTGCCAAATTTCGTACATGAACTGTAATAAGTGTCATATAATTTCCAATTCAAATTTATATCATTATGCACACTATGGTATGATTAATGTTAATTAATCAATCAATGACATTTGTTATTTTGATAATTGATTAGTAATAATTCACTGAGGAAAAGTGAAACAAATTATTTTGCAGGAGAGTATGGAATCTATTCTCGTATCAGACAGTGAGTGTGACGTCACATTCATTGTTGGAGATCAACGCACAAGGATGTACGCTCATAAACAAATCCTGACCTATCGAAGTCCGGTTTTCTCAGTAATGTTTGAGGGACCTTTGGCTGAGAAAGATGAAGTTGTTATTCCAGATATTCCTGCAGATATTCTTTGTTTATTTTTAAGGTGCGAAATGTTTCTTATTACTTTCTGAATCATTTTAAATTTTCAAAATAAAATTATCCCTTTTCGTGTTGACCTCCACAGGCAAACGGAAATTCTTGAAGAAACCGACAGATTAGTAAATATATCTTAAATATTGATATTTGATTCTATAGGTTGCATTTTTGCCATCTGTCTATATTCAATTTGATATCAAATTACATATGAAAATAATCGAATCAAAAAGTTCTCTTCAATGAAATATTCTTTTTTTATGTTATAGATACCTGTACACAGATATAATTCAACTGAACTTAGATAATGCAGCGCCGCTTTTAGACGTGGCAAGGAAATATTGGATTGATATTTTAGTTGAGGAATGCGAACTGTATCTTCTGGACCAGGCGTCTTTTACAAACGCATGTGCAATTTTGGAACAGGCAATTATCTTTGTTATAGACTCGGTACGAGAAAAATGTCTCGAGATTATCGATCAGAAGTTCTCACGTGATCGTGTTATGCCAAGCATGGAGAGTGAATCTTACCCGAACATTTCAACGGTTTTCGGAAGATATAGCGGACTAGTTGGAAGGGAAAAGGGGAAATACTGGGCACTCCGTTCCTGGTTGATAATGGAAAAACATCTTAACAGTGAAAAAGTACGGTATATCATTTAAAACTCTTTATTATGTCTTCAACATTCTTACCATTTGTAAAACACACAATTTTATTTCCTCCATAACAAATTCATACCATTTCTAATGTATGTTTTGTTGATCTAACATAATTCTAAGAGTTGTGATGTTATAACTGACAGCTAACAACACATATGATTAATGATCTTACTCTTTATTTTAGGAAAGTTGCATTATAGTTTCTGTTGCTTTTTCAAAACCTAAATTAAACTAATTTGTGAGAAAATATTACCCATCAATTATTATTATTTTATTTGTACAGATTTTTTGAATTATAGAGAAAAAAGCCAGAATAATAACAAAAAACAAGCTTTATTCTGCAATCTATGTCTTTTAAATGTATCATAGAACTTTAGGCCATATTATTTATTTTGTCTCTGTTGGTATAGATTCATGGATTCAAATTTCTTTATTGCTGTCAAATACACGTTCGTGTGTACCAAGATGTCAAATAAACATACGGATATGAGGATCACACTCGGCATACAATTAGTATATCTCTACAAACCTATTCCGTCTTTGCACACAGCATAGTTATCTCCCTTGGGATGTCAAATCTGATTGTCTTATGCAATTGAATTTGTTCAAAAACCTCCCTTGTAGATAGGTATCCATTGTGACGTCATGATTTTGTGATGGAAATTCACGTCGTTTTCTGTGAACATTATGACGTTACGCTCGTAAACACCTGACGTCACAATCAATGCCTACCCGTCGGAGCAGATAACTCTGTGAAATACAAACACATAATAGAGTAAATCTATTTTTCGTCCTTCCACTTTCTTGTGTTCAAGGTAAAACCAACAGGTCGTGACGTCACTGACAAGAATAAGTCCTTAATAGAATGCCTGGGGGAGCTGTTTGAAAGCGGTACAATGAGTGATGTCGTGTTCATCGTTGGAGCACACAAGGAGCGAATCCACGCGCATCGCCTCATCCTTATCAGCAGGAGTCCTGTGTTCTATGCTATGTTTGAGGGTGAATCAGCAGGCGAACTGAAGATAATCCTTCCTGACACATCTGAGAGTGCTTTTTATTCGTTTATTAGGTAACGATGCATTGTTTTATTAAATTTTCTTATTCACCTTCTATGTAGAAATTAAATTGGAGGACTTTCATAACGATAGATATGGCGTTTGTTTTAAAACCATTGTCAACATGAATTCTAATAACAAAAAATCTATCATTAAGATATTTTTCTGTAAATGATTTCATAGTTATATATATATATATATAGATATAAATAATATAGTGTAATTCAAATTTTCCGCGTGAAGTTTAGCATTACTCTTTTTAAAGGTGATAAATAGTGCCGATGAATGGCAAATTCAAATTTCCCGCGTGAAGTTTAGCATTACTCTTTTTAAAGGTGATAAACAATGCCGATGAATGGTAAATTTTATCTATTTAAAGTAGGAGCAGACAAACTCGTATTTGTCTTCAAAGTTACTTACTTTATAATTGAAAGGTTTGAGCCTCTTATTTTATTTCTTAATCAGAACTAAAACATTTAAAATAATTATTTGCATCCCGAAAACCATCAATGGTACTATGGCTGATATGGAATGAGGTTCTGATTATGCAGACACCAAAAGCATATCAAATTAATCTGTGGTTTAGAGTTAATTAAAAACTCTATACTCGAGTAAACATCAATTCCTGTTCAGGTGATAAATATTGTCTATGCTCTGTCGGCTGTGGAGGGCCTTTATATATCATACAGCCGGTTGTTTTCGCAGGGAAGATATTTACGCGATTTTCCAGGTCATTGCTATGATCGCAAAAACTAAATATTTGATCTGGGAATTTCTTAGATATTGTAACATCATAACAATTATAAAAAAAAACCTAAATACTTGATCCGGAAATTTCTTCGATATGGTTACATTATAATACATGTAACTATTTGTCCTTAAAGCCAGGCCGCGGAATGAAAAAAAAATGAAAAAACAATTCTACTAAAATTACGAAAATGTTGACCCGCGCTGTACTATTTCAATTTCAAGATTTTAATTGCCTGACAGACCAATTGTTGGCAAAATATTTGTTAAGGATCTAGGTTTTCATTTCTAATAAATGAATAAATTCAAAGAATGAGAAATATCTTATTATATTTTTTTCTATTTTTATGCAGGTACCTGTACACCGACAAAATCCGTTGCAGACCATGTGATGCAGACCACTTGTGTGATTTGGCACGAAAGTACAACGTGGACAGTTATTTTAAAGACATGACTGTTTATAATGTCTGTAGAAAGTTATTTGGTCACCAACAGTCTACAAACAATGACAATCCAGGGAGACCAGTAAATATAGGGACATTTGTCAGGTTTAGGGTGGCAAAATGATACCACGCCAGACAATACCGCCAACGGGAAATTTGTACCACGCCAGACAATACTGTCAATGGGAAATATGTACTACGCCTGACAATACCGTCAATGGGAAATATGTACCACGCCAGACAATACCGTCAATGGGAAATATGTACCACGCCAGACAATACCGTCAATGGGATATGTGTACCACGCCAGACAATATCATAAATGGGAAATATGTACCACGCCAGACAATATCGTCAATGGGAAATATGTACCACGCTAGACAATACCGTCAATGGGAAATATGTACCACGCCAGACAATACCGTCAATGCGAAATATGTACCACGCCACACAATACCGTAAATGGGAAATATGTACCACGCCAGACAATACCGTCAATGGGATATGTGTACCACGCCAGACAATACCGTCAAAGGGAAATATGTACCACGCCAGACAATACTGTCAATGGGATATGTGTACCACGTCAGACAATATCATAAATGGGAAATATGTTCTACGCCAGACAATACCGTCAATGGAAAATTTGTACCACGCCAGACAATACTGTCAATGGGAAATATGTATCACGCCAGACAATACTGTCAATGGGAAATATGTATCACGCCAGACCTTACTGTCAATGGGAAATATGTACCACGCAAGACCATACTGTCAATGGAAAATATGTACCACGCCAGACAATACCGTAAATGGGAAATATGTATGTTTCATGAACAGTTCAACGATGAAGTTTACATTTACCGACATATAATTAATTTTTCTTTGTTTTCATACCAAATCTGGCTTTCTGATTGGCCAATATTTTTTTTTGCATACCATTATGAAAAAAAAATCCGAGAATGGCGCGAAACCCCGACGTTATCGTGACGTCACAATAGAGACATTGACGTTGCGTATTGATTCGGAAAAAAAATCCCTTGAAAAACCACTGTAATGTTACATTTAAACATACTTCATTTTATCAAATAGAGTATAAAATTAATTATAAGTATTGTTGTCACTATTTTTTAATTTTATCGTGGTATGAAAAGAAAAATTGTTTGCGAACTTTTGTGAGAATCCGCTACCGGATTCACACAGTTTGCAAACAATTTTTTTTTTCATTCCCCGATAAAATTAAAAAAATAGTGACATCAATGCTTAATTATTAATGTATTAAGTTTTATTGTAAAAGAAATGCGACCTTCGATATTATTTTTAATCAAGACATTTTCTATCCGAGTTACTTCCTTTCGTTTTTAGTGTCGGAGTGAAACAAACAAATGAGCGCGCGCGCGCGCGAGAGAGAGAGGGGGGAGGGAGGGAGAGAGAAAGAGACACCAAACCTGTATTACTGCATAAGGTCTCTAGAGATTGGTGGCCTTTTTGTCTTTATAAACATGTTGAAATATCTAAGGCAACAAGTGAATCAGATGTGTTTCAGAAACAGCGCACATGCTATCTAGATGGATTCAAATGTAGTTTTTCCTTTCTATGATTTTCTAAATAAATATGTACATGGGTAAATACATTACTGAAATTGAAAGGCACTGCGAGCAACCTGATCGACATCGAGCATTACACATAATGATTTATCTCCTCCTGGGTCGCTCCGGTTGGTATTTGTGCTGTTACATGCAAAGGTAAATGGTAATAATGTAGTGTATGGTTTGAGCGATAACTAAGATGAGAGCATCTGATAAAATAATAGCAATAATCTTAATAATGTCCTCGATGCTTCACCAAGCAGTATTTGACAAATCGCATGAGGTGATTAATTACAGGAACTTATCCTCGCTAAAATTCGGTTTGTAACCAGTTTTCACAATTTCATTTCGATTGTTATTTGACACAAAATCGAAAACAGCCCTATCAATTACACATACATTATTATTTCTGACGGTTTAACCCACAAATGAAGTCCATCAGTATATATTTACACTTGCTACGCTTGGTCGCTATACGCTAATACTAGCCGATTTTGTTTACCATAACTGCATGGTAACATTGAACTTTGAACTTGCGTAAGGAAATGTTCTGTGCAACGTAAAAGGACTACTTTTTTTTTAAAAGAAACACATGGCTTTGTTTACATTTTGAAGCAACATTACGTTATATTGTTGTTTTTCATAGAATTTTGGAAAAATGTAAACAATATATACATGTTTTATATTTATATATGATTCAAACAATTTTTAAATTAACAATTGTATAAAGAAACGGAAAAATATCCCGACTGGGGCGACGTGCTTTCATTTTTGTTAAAAATGATGGGTGTCAATTGTAAACATTACCTCTTTGCCTATGTTCGTCCTACGATCGAGCCTTTGGGGTGGACGGGTGTGAGACCCTCTGATAGAGGTCAGTTATAAATATATCCTCTTGTCTTTGTTCTTTGAGTATTTAATCATGTGTATTATAAAACATGCACCGCTAATAATCCACGTGTTGACAGTTCCGCGTCACCACAAATACATTGTATCCATCGAACACAAGTGAATTTGTTTCATCTATCGATGGCGATATGGATCTAAGCGTAGATTATATAATCACATGGCTCCCAAGGATGTAATACCGTCAAGTCAGACGACATCTCAAACACATTGAGCTACTTGAAAATCGGTGTTTTGCCAACTTCGGCAAACTAAAGTGTGTAAGCGTGCGTCAGCTTCGCCTCGCTGCACAATAACGGTCACCGAGTTCACACATGTGGCCGTGTACAAATTCTTTATGTTATTACGCTATATATTAACTTTTAGCAAAATTGAATATATATTTAAAGTTCTGATCTGATTAAATAAAATTATCTTTGAAATTTACTTTGTTTGTCATGTTTATTTTACACTAAAATATTGAACTTTTTTGTCGTCGCGGATGAATAATTCTACCTTACGTGAAGCGTCATCATTCGCTGTTCAATTGAGTAAGCTCCTCCCACTTTTGACCGACTTTTATTGAATAATTACGTCACTTTCAAATGACGATTTTATTGCATAAAATATTTATAATGAAAAGTCGTGTGAGAGTAAATATAGAGATTGGATTTCGTTTTTATGTTAACCATGCTTGTATGGAGCAATTCCTCTAAGAATATATTCTATGGGGCGCGTTATATTGAATATATTCTTAGAGGAATTGCTCCATACAAGCATGGTTAACATAAAAACGAAATCCAATCCCTATATGTGACTACCATAGTGTAATAAATATGTCTGTCCTATTGCTACTGTTTGCTGCATCCAATGTGTTTCTGAACCCCAGCCTCTGACCCGGAAGTATATCATTGACACAATCTGACAAGTATCTTCAGAAGTATCGTACGTGCGTGTTGAATCATTAACAAGATCGTTCATCGGATGTTAACCTTGGTCAGGTGATTTGGAAGTTTGGTGGTTTATTATGAGGATTATGGGAAGGTTTCTCCCTTAAAGCATAAAACTGATGCATAATTAAAATCGTTTTATGACCCTTATGAATAATATCATTTTAAAAGTGTTTCAGTAGTTTGTCAAATTTGGAGGCAATAAAGAGAATAATAATAATAATACTGATGTTATGAGAAAGTAAATGTATCGTATGGTACATTAAACAACCCTGTGGTATACGTTATTTTTATGCGACCTATACACTGAATGATCGGGTGATGGAGTGGTTATTCACTTAACTTATGCATAGCTAGTCGAAGATCTATCCGCAACACGAATGCGGAAAATCATGAGTCGTCGTGCCCTAATACCAGAAACATATATACATAGAGATTGGAAACTCCTTCTTTGTCTTTGTTGACAGGCAGCGGGACCTCAGGTTTATAAGCATTTTCCCTTGGCCAACTACTTTTAAGTGTATTCTTTTAAACATGATACTTTTACATCAATACAAAGTTTACACATTACATCATGGTTTGATGTGACCAATTTTCCCGGTTGATGTTATTTAATATTATTTTTGAAAGCATGAAAATCAGCAATTTTACCTGGTTTTTCGAAAATCAGACTTTCAAAACCGGAAGTGCATTTAATTTTATTAATGTATAAGTTAAAGTATATTTTGTTCTATCCAAAATTGTATTCAAACCATCTGAAAATTATTTAACTTTTATAACATATCAAAGTTATTCTTCTGTATCTAACTATTTAAAAGTTTATCTAAAAACCCTTAAGCACATGCAGAGGTACATCTGCCTATCGTAAAAATGGCGGAGTTGCCAATCTCTATGTATATATGTTTCTGTTAATACGTAGGTTTCCAAGAACTCCGGTTTTATTTCACTCTAAGACCCCTGGCGCTGATATCCGTAATTTGTATTATATGTAAGTTATATATAACTTTTTACAAGTTTTCTCATTCAGAAAATAATATCTTTTTTGTCTTAAAATTTCAAGGATTTTAAAATGTTTTCTATATTGTGATCCTATACCACAACTGTATAGACAAAATCTGTGTTACTCTGTCATAAAATAGATATAATTTGTATGTTTACCTGATTTATTGTGTACAATAAACATATCAACAAACGGTAAGACCTCCAGGAAGGTAAACTGTTAAGAATTCAATCATTTAAACAATAAATCACCGGCAATGAAGAGGGAGAAAATCCACACCCTGTAGTTGAATATAACAGTCATAATTTCACGGTTTCAATATTTCTCTTGATTTATATATAAACCCAGCGTGTATATTCAATGACTAGTTTGGCTCGGAAAGCACTACCATATGAATGTGATTTAAGAATACCGATGAGTGAATAGTGTCAGCAAGACAGATATAGATTCATCACAACCAATTTTACAGGACAGGGATGACTTGGAAATCAGTATATAAAGACCGGGTATAATCTACAATGTGCATTCTAACTCTGAAACTATAGGCATTAAACCATTGATAGTTAATTACAACGTGTACGTACACACTGTCGAAGATCTGTGGAATAGTGGATTGTATGCTACTTCAGCAATGTGAATACATCTTTGATAGTAATAACTGTTATTTTATATTTTAAAATATAACTTGGTTGTCCAAATGGCAACCGGGGAGAGTCAATTACCGCATCGTGTGAAGGGGCAAGCGACGTGTAAACACCATCAGGAGAAACAGCTGGATTTTTACTGTGAACAGTGTGACGAGCCAGTTTGTCAGAAATGTTTTACATCAATACACAAGAGTCATCCTGTCTGTGACCTTAGTGAAATCACCATTAAGAAGACGGAAGACATTAAAAACTTTATTGGCAAAACAGAACGATATGATTTAGTGGAAACTGGGAAATGCATAAGCTCAATCGATTGTCTTTTCAAAGATAACGACAGTGCTTTCGAGAAACTTAGAGAAGATCTTCAGCGTGGTACCCATATTGACATTTACGACGTTTCTTTGGAGATCATTTCCTCAAGCATTTTACCAGTAAAGTCTGTTTTGCCTTCAATAACAAACACAATTTATCAAAGTTATATGAATCTAGACATCGAGAAGTCCGCTAGCTTTAGTTTAAAACCTACATCGACTGACCAGAATGTGTTAGAGGCATCTGATTGCCAGGAACAAGCTTCATCAGAACAACTACGGTCCGACAATGAGAAGACCAACACATTTATTCCCAACAAAATGATCAAAGTCGTCTGAACTCGATCGTAAGACAAACTACAGCCTCTGCTCATGAGCCTATACCTATTGACCAGGATGGGACAAATACATCAGCTGGCCACACTTCAACATTTCAGCGTTCAGAAGGTCAATGTCAGAAGGCAGAGACATTCATTTCCAACCAAAATGGTCAGAGTCGTCCGAAACCTTTCGGAGGAAGCACAATCACATCTGGTCCTGGTACTAAACTAGGCGACGAGGATAGATCACACACAGGCGCTGGTCAGGCACAAGCCGCTATACCACAACAAATGTCCGAAGCGAAAGAGAAGACGACGGAGACAAGTTACAAATTATTGTCAGAGACGAAATCGATAGGAGAGTGGTCCTCTTCATGTGGCGTTGTGGCCGTGTGTCCCACCAGTGATGGTAAGGTCTGGACCAGGAACTACACGAACAGGCTAGCTCTACTAGACCGGAACGACAAAGTGATTCAGAAGACCACACACAAAGCTGACATAACAGACATGAGTCTGTCACCTTCCACGCAAAGACCATGGATTTGTGACAAGGATAACAACGTCATGGAAATGATATCGGGACCTTTCGATCTATTCACAAGGCTTGGTCTTAGATTCAAGACAAAGGACAGAGCCGAATGCATTTTTCCTTCAGCTGGTAACTACGTGATCATCGGTATGGCAAGAAACATCGCCAAATTCACCATCAAGAGGCAGGTGCTACAGAAGTCAACGGATATAAAGGGTGAGAAACCGTTGATATGTTCTCCCAGAAAAATAACTAAAACTAACTAAAAAATAAATCCTGTCACTCAAAATGTAGCCGTTGTTGATTACAACATCAAGCGTGATGGTGGGGACAACAAAAAACGTGTTGTTGCCATGGATAAGGACTTCAGAGAACTTTTTGTTTACAATGGAAGCGTGCCCGGAGAACTAACTGTGAAGAGTAGGAGAAAGACATTCATCCCTCAAGGGTTGGTGTATGATAGGCAAGGGAATCTGATTATAGGGGACAAGTACGCAACAGCTATTTTACTCCTGAATGGAGGAGGAGATTTCCTGAGGATTATTCACTTAGATACAGACTGGCTGTGGGATATCGGGTTAGACAAACAAGATGTCCTTTGGTCATAGAAATAGAATAAAGCTACAACAGTACTTTTGTAATTGATACCAATGACAATTCACTATTGCAGCGCAGGGTTAGGTGAAAAAACTTATTTATTACATGTATACTACAGTACAGCAGGGTGTGATAGCTCTGATGAAACTACCAAAGTACAGCAGGGTGTAATAGCTCTGATACATTATTAAACTACAGTACAGTAACGTGTGTGATAGCATTGGTAAAACCACTATAGTTCAGCAGGGTGTGATAGCTGTGACAAATGTATTAAACTACAGTACAGCAGGGTGTGAGAGTTGTGACAAATGTATCAAACTACAGTACAGTAACGTGTGTGATAGCATTGGTAAAACCACTATAGTTCAGCAGGGTGTGATAGCTGTGACAAATGTATTAAACTACAGTACTGCAGGGTGTGATAGCTGTGACAAATGTATTAAACTACAGTACAGCAGGGTGTGATAGCTGTGACAAATTATTAAACTACAGTACAGCAGGATGTGATAGCTGTGACAAATGTATTAAACTACAGTACAGCAGGGTGTGATAGCTGTGACAAATGTATTAAACTACAGTTCAGCAGGGTGTGATAGCTGCGACAAATGTATTAAACTACAGTACTGCAGGGTGTGATAGATGTGACAAATGTATTAAACTACAGTACAGCAGGGTGTGATAATTGTGACAAATGTATTAAACTGCAGTACAGCAGGGTGTGATAGATGTGAAAAATGTATTAAACTTAAACTGCAGTACAGCAGGGTGTGATAGATGTGATAAATGTATTTAACTGCAGTACAGCAGGGTGTGATAGATGTGATAAATGTATTTAACGACAGTACAGCAGGGTGTGATAGCTGTGACAAATGTATTAAACTACAGTACAGCAGGGTGTGATAGCTGTGATAAAACTACTACAGTACAACAGGGTCTGATAGCTGTGATAAAACCACTACAGTACAAGAGGGTGTGATAATTGTGATAAAACTACTGCAGTACAGCAGGGTGTGATAGCTTTGATAGCCTAAATCCGTTACAGTACACACAGGGGGGGGGGGGCGAATAAGGGTAACTGCGGTTACCCATATCCAACATGTCTACGGTAAAAAAAAAACACGAAAAAATCGTCCTGTCTGTTTACAGAATAATCGGATATTTTTCTTGCCTAAGTTTACTTCTTTTGTCTTCTTTTGTTGAATAAAACCTACATAATATACATGTAATAGATATTCGTCGCATTATACGTGCACACTACAATTGAGTTTTCTGTTTGTATCTACATATATCCCTTGCGAAATCTTTTAGTGGAGTTATCTGAAAATCTAATTTACAAAATACTGTAGTATCAAATGCCGGATGTTATTACCCGCAGTCTTTACAGCGATAAAGTCTTTGTTCTACGTTACGCTTTCATGTGTCGGGGCGTCTCCTACAGTATAGTAATGGAGCGGAATTACAAGTCTAATTTTAATTAGATTGTATAACCTGTGCGGGTAATACACAGGAAATAAGGTTTTATTGTATCTTTCCAACACTCGATAATACATGGAACGTTTTATAATTTATTTATATTGTATTTATCTTTTATTTACAACTTATTTAAAGTACACCTGCTGGAAAGTGTTTGGTCTTTGATAAGTTTCTAAAAATTACCATACCGCTAATTAAAATTTAAATGGCGGGGAAATTGTGGTTAAAATTTTATTCTATAACCACTGTAAAATAGGCGTGTATAAGTATGTCTAATTAACACAAAAAGTAATATGAATTCATATATTTTGTTTTTGGCGAATGCTTCATTTCAGTGGTGGGGGTAATGGTGTAAAGTAACTATTTGTATAGAGAAAAATACGACATGTCAGTGGTGGGTCATCTTTAATACAAATTGAAATTTCAATTCCTTAAATACACTTGCCATATTAGAAAAGAAAAGAAATAAGGTACGGAAATTCATCTACCAAAACTTATTTTACTGCAATCAGCAATAATAGAAAGCACTTTATTTAACCTATTAAATGATAGCACTTGGAACATTTTTTTTATGATTTAGTTGTTAAAATGCTTATTCCATTTCTTTTAAATATAAATGTTTTTTTTTCTGCTTGGGTATGAAAGAAAATAATCGATGCCGCCACATTCATCTATATAAAGTGTATATTTTCTCTAATTATCTGACACTTCAGCAATATTTACACTGTTCTATTATGATAAATTTATCAAAATCAACTCCAAATGATATGTATGAAATATAAACACACACAGACGACGCCAGGTACAAATCTACACCGCTCACATATTAACTCATTATAACCCTAGAGCATCGAACCGTAAACCTAAACCCATTCATGAAATGAAACTTAAACACCCTAGCACACAAATGTACGTCACCTGGACCATATTACGAGGCTGACGTCATTCTTACTGGAAATACCCTAAGTTTGACTTCCTGCTGTAAACACGACATATTTGTAAACACGAAGCTACAGAATGATTTATATCGCAGCAGATTGATAGGACAGGTAATACTACACAGTTCATTTAATATGTTCACTTTTTCATACAACTGTTTAATGAGTAATGAAATTAGCGGACTTATAAATACGTCAAAAGGTCGTTGAAAATCACTAACTTGCGTATTATACGCAAACTAGAGTATTATACCTCAATTTGAGTATGGATTTGTTACTATAAATAGCCTAAATCGCTGAAATCTCAACTTTTGTTATACTTTTCAAAAAATAAAAAAGTTAATGTTTTAAATGAGATTTGTGAAACGATTTGGGAAAAGTTCATTTTAAAGCATTTTTATCTATTTTTAGTAACAAATCAATACTCCAATTGGGGATAATACTCCAGTTTGCGTATAATACGCAAGTTAGTGGTTTTCAACGAATTAGTCAATACACATTCATGATTAGTAAACCTTCAAAGCAATTCAGTTGTATGTTAAAACCTGCATCAATGAAATTATTAAAACCTACTTAAATAAAACACGGTTAAGTCGAAGTCGACGGAACCAGACAAAATATTCGACTTGTCTAATCGTTCCACCCAACCCATCCTCGATACTTCAGGGTATACTATCACTGACGTTATGTCCACCCCTGGACTATGTCATAGTAAAACTGGAGGCACCCGAACACACATTTAGTTGATCCTTTGATGTACATCGACGGAAAATGTATTACGGTACACTGTGGTTGTTTTGATGTTTGACGTCGCTCTCTATGTAGTCTTCAAAGGAAGTCTTTGCAAGTCTGTGGTTGGTCAGTTTTTTTCCCTCTTGAACTGCCTTCAGTGTTTCTATGAGATAATCCAGGGGTGGATATAACGTCAATGATATTAACCCCTGGAATAGCGAGGATGGACACAATTGTGAATGGACTATAAAATATATATTTCACTTGAGTTGCCTTCCATGATGATTGCATATAAAATGTGTATATAAATAGCATATCAGATACATTGCAGATAATACATTGATAAAACTTGTGTCCAATTTGAGCGAAGTAAAAGATGCGTCAGAATTAGGTAATGGCGACTAGCTCTCCGTCTGTACTATGGCATGGTAAGAAAAGCATCGTGGAGAGTCTGGAATCACTCTTCATATCTGGGACTAGCTGTGACATAACCTTCATAGTCGGGGACAAGCGAACACGAATAGATGCACACAAGTTCATCCTGGTCTGTAGAAGTCCAGTGTTCTCTGTGATGTTTGAGGGACCTTTGGCAGAGAAAGATGCAGTTGTTATACCAGATATACCTGCAGCAATTTTCCACATATTTTTAAGGTAAGTTATGTGGGGTTTTTTAACAAAAATAATTCTAGATAAGGGAGTTCCATTCGAGTAGTGACAGGTCGGCACACATAAACCTTTCACTTCCTGGCTTGGATGTTTTACTATCTATGTAATAGACACGTGTTGGGTTTGCTTGATAACCGTTTGAAGTATTATAAATTTTCAAAATCGCTGTGAGTACTGTGATTGACTTGAAGGCGACGTCCCAAACAATTATGTACTATACTATTCAGATCTTCATTCCTCTGTTTCCCTATCCTTGATACACCAGGGGTTACCATCACTGACGTTATATCCACCCCTGGACTATCTCATAGTAAAACTGGAGGCAATAGAACAGAGCAGGCACTTTCTACCTCTGATGTAATACACAAGAATGATTGGTCAGATTTTTCCTCTTGAACTGCCTTCAGTTTGAATATGAGGGGTACATAACGACATAACAGTAACACTTCGAGTATTGAGGTGCTGTTTCCCGAAACTCGTTATTAGATATACCCCTATTTTTTATAATACTCATTTCTTACACAGACTTAGGAAAATCGATATTGCGATATATTGCTAATGTAATGACTGTTAAAGTCACAATATTGAGTACTTTACGTCTGTGTCCTCGGACCATCATTATCCGTTATTTATATCTAGTAATTATAGTCAACAACCATTTCTGATACAAAATTATACCAAATATAAGAATCCATGGTTGAATAATGGCCTTAATCAGCCCTTCACCTCTGTCTCTGTTTTCGGTCGATGTTTGAATATCATAATTTCACACGTTGGAAAATTTGCCCGTGATCAATATTTCAGATTTAATTTGGTCAGTGTAACCAACATGTTGACCGAATAAAAGTTAAATGATGGGACTAATTTGCTTACCACGTAACACCTAATAACATTTTGTGCGGGACTTCTGTTTCTATTGTTGATGGAATGACGTCAAAAGATTATTTCCTGCGTTTATGTCATTTCAGCGGCAAAATTACATAGAGTTACGTTCCATCAGCACTGGAGATTATAGTTCCGCACAAACGTTATCGTGAATAATTATTGGTTATTACATTACAGATACCTCTACACAGACTGTATCCGACTGACTTTAGAAAACGCAGCGCCTCTACTCGATTTGTCAAGGAAGTACTGGTTGGATATCCTGGCTACAAAATGTGAAACATATCTTTTGGAAAGAGTCTCTTCTACAAATGCACATGAAATGCTAGAACAAGCGATCATCTTTGTTATAGATTCAGTCCAAATGAAATGTCTGAAGATACTCAAATATGACTTTATACACAAAAATGAACCTCTTGACCTTGATAATGAATTTTACCCCAATACATCAAAGATATTTATGGAATATCGCAATATGGCTGAGAAGACATGTGGTGAATATCGGGCTCTCCTGATGTGGTTAAAAGACGAAAACGACCTTAACAGTAAAAAGGTAATGTATTTGTAGCCTTTGGACTTTTCAACAACAAAAAAAAACTGGTTGTGGTAATAAGTTTAACTGTTTAATACTGTATGTATCTTGCTTGTCACAAGGATGTTCATAGGATTGAAAAAAATGTTATCATCTACTGATGTAAAAAGATGCTATTATGGTTCATGAAATTTGTTTCTGATTACCTTACACAACCCTTATTTTTTAAGAAATTTCTAATATCACAAGAAGAGGTAGTGTAGCATATATGTATTTACTGCATACTGCAACCCTGCTAGCGCGCGTTGACCAGTTGGCATTCACCCTACCATAATTGCCAACTGAATGTAGTTCATTGCTTAAATGATAAGTATTTCAGCTATAAAACAGACTATATTTTATATTTTATATAAAACAGACTATATTAGTTTATATTACCGGCAAGGGCTGATAACTCTCTGTAATTTGCAAATACAGAATATTACAATGTATTTCACTGTGTGGATGCCTGTATGTTTGGGAGGCTGTGGTATATTCGTCATTTGTCTCCATCTGCAGGGGCGTAGGAAGCAGGGGGGCAGGGGGGCAGGACGGGGGGGGCAAATATGTCTTTTTGCCCCCTCATTTTCGCCGACTGAAATTTTCTAAAAAAGCCTATTGGAAAGAAAAAAGGGTCCTCCTGCACATTTTTCGTACTTCATCCTAGAAAATTTTCCGCTGCGCGGCGCATTTCCTAAAAGGTTAAAGCACATAATAATGTCAAACCTTAAATTGTAAAAATTCAATACACACAAACTAGACTAAAAATGTCCATCAAGGGATTCTATGTACTACTTAAAAAATGTCTCTTAAAAGATCAATTTGTTAATATGTCTTAGCGAGACAATTAATTCATTTTTTCTGTTACACAACAATGTGCCGATGGTGTGAAGCCGGTATATTCAGATCGAGTAGGGTTCCATAATGTTATGACGACACAATTATCATTTCTAAATGCAGGTAGCTTTAAATCGAAAAATTACCATGTTAAGAACGCTTTATAATCATTAAACTTTATCGTAAAACTCATCTCATCTCAACCAATCTAAATCGCAAATTTTTTCCCGGGGGAAACCCCCGGACCCCCCTAACACCAAATTCTCGCGCCTTTGGGCGCTCGCAAATTCATCAAAATGCATCGTAAAACTCATCTAAGCCATTCTAAATTGTAATTTTTCCCGGGGGAGACCCCCGGACCCCCAAACACCAAATTTCTCGCGCTTTCGGGTGATCGCAAAATCATTAAAATACATAAAACTCATCCCGGGGGGTCACCCTCAGACCCCTAATAAAACACCAAAATCTTGCGCCTTCGACGCTCACACGCTAATTTGGCCAATTTGCGTATTCGTTAATTTCCTTTTAGCACTGTCTATAAATGTGTACAAGGATTATTAAATTTAGTGATATATGTAAAATGTACATAAAGCATATATTATATGGTTGGGAGTTGAATTAATCTCCTCCTGTAGGTGTGGCGGGGGGGGGGGTTACAAAATATTGAGGACCTTTGCTCCCCATGGCGTTTCATCTTCCTACGCCACTGATCTGTAAAATAATCTTAAGAAAGACGAAATATTGTATATAGTGTAGCAGTTTGTATTTAATAGATGTTTATTTTTTGTTTATCTAGGTGGTACCATTCTGTAAAGACAGTACAGATGGGAAGAAGTCATTGTTGGAATGTCTGGGAGAAATGTTCAAATGCAGTACTAGGAGTGACGTCATATTCGTTGTGGGAGAAAAAATGAAACGAATCCACGCGCATCGTTTAATTCTTATCAGCAGAAGTCCCGTGTTCTATGCTATGTTTGAGGGTCATTTAGCAGCCAAAGGGGAGATAATCCTTTCAGAGACCTCTGCGAAATCCTTCCACTTATTTCTTAGGTGACGTTGTATTTCTTTTCTTCATTTCCTGATATCTTTTCATATGAAATATATAACATAAGAAAATGTAATAGAATATGATATGTATTTTCCTATCGATGAGTCATTTCGAGCAGTGAGAAGTAAACTTTATTGTATAATCAATGAGTTAGCAAAAAAGAAGAATACATATTTGTGTTTCCCTATTCCAAGACACAAACGGAACATACCACAGTCTCGCAATGCACAAACACCACAAGCATGCCTGCATTTTCAGGTACACCGAAGATTGTCCATAGATGACAGGAACAGTTGCTAAAACAGTTGATGTTCTAAACAAATGTCAGTGAATTTTTCATAACAACGTACCTGATTTAGTTTTTTGCAAAATTTGAATAACTTTATGACACGAAAATTGGAGAAAAAATCATCAAAAATTGTTCGTTGATAGGTTTTATAACACAAACATGATTTAACGAATGCATCAAAAGTGATTTCGTTTTTACAGAGTCATCTATTTATAAATCAGACACATTGTTCGTCTACCGACATTAGTATATTTTATTCATAACCCAAAATATATTGAGAATAATGTTTATAATTTAATTCAAATAACTCACTCGGGTACTAATTAGGCGTAAATTTTCCCGATTTTACTTACCTTTGCAATAAAACAAATTGAGTTTTGGCGCAGTGATATCTTATCCAATAATTCAGTTTGGACAATGACTGTACCGCTTTTAAAATTCCCCGCGAAACAGTTTGGTATTTATGACGTCATAATACTTGAAGTACGATTCTTTCGGTCTATGGAAAAATAACCTCAAAGATCTAATCAATAGGAATGAGTGTAACATATATGAAATTTAATTATTAAGACTTATCCTATTTTACTCCAGGTATCTATATACAGACGAGTTCCGCCTCAGGCCCAAGGAAGCAGTGGCAGTGTACGACATTGCTCGGATGTTCTGTGTAGACCGGTACTATAGTGATATGACCAGAAACATAACACTCCATAATGTATGTAGATACCTGGAACAGGCCCACACCTTCAGGAGCGCAAGACTACAAGCCAGGTGTTTCAAGTGGTTTGTCAAAAATCCTATTGATGTCATTTTGACCCCAGCATTTGGTGACCTTTGTTCGAGCTGTATGATCAGTTTGGTCGAGGCCGACATCTTCTGGGTTAGCGAAGAAGTCGTGTGTGAGGCGATCGTTTTCTGGGCGGAGAAAGAGTGTGAACGGCTTGGATTGAAGGTGAATGCATGGCGAATAATCCTTCATTTATTTCTCGCCTTTGACGATTGGCAAGGAAGACGAGACTACGATGATAGTGTTTCAGCGGAAGTGGCGACGGTGGCGCCACCATTTGCATTTCCGGGGGTGGTGGGCCGGTGACGGTAGCGTCACCATTTATCTATGTTCACATCCAATAACATAGTTAATCACATACGATTTAGCTGAAACTAAGTCAGGTTGCTCTTTGTCAAAGTCCGCGTACAGGGCATCCATGGGGCTCATTCACGTACCACGTGATACCCGAAAACGTTTGTGCGGGACTTTTGTTTCTATTGGTGATGGAATGACGTAAAAAAAATACGAAAATGAGTGAAACTGTGATCAGTTTCGCTCATTTTCGTTGGGTTTTTTTAACGTCATTTCATTTTAAACAAAATAAACAAAATTTATCATTGGCAGACGATCACAAGATATCGATTTATCAGACAAAACTGGGTAGAAATGATGAAATAGATTTCAAAATTGATACCAAAATGTATGCAAAAATTGATGAACATTTATAAATGAGAGTCACGAATTAAAGAAACAAACCAGAATATGAACAATCAGTAAATCAGACAACGTAGCAACGTTGCTCGAGTTTATAAATATTAACGTTCAATTGTTTCACATGAATTAATTCTGCACTGCATTATTATTCTTCTGTTTTTTTGCTGTTGTAATCTCATAAAAATGAGGAAATAAAGAATACCTATTTATCTATCCCGCGCCAACGTCATTTCAGCTGGAAGATTACAAAGAGAAAAGAGTGACGAAAATGCTTTGCCCGATTTTAGTGTTATGGGGGTGTAACGAAAATGCTTTGCCCGATTTTAGTGTTATGGGGGTGTGACGAAAATGCTTTGCCAGATTCTAGTGTTATGGGGGTGTGACGAAAATGCTTTGCCCGATTCTAGTGTTATGGGGGTGTGACGAAAATGCTTTGCCCGATTTTAGTGTTATGGGGGTGAGACAAAAATGCTTTGCCAGATTCTAGTGTTATGGGGGTGTGACGAAAATACTTTGCCCGATTCTAGTGTTATGGGGGTGATCGAATTTGTTAGAATTCTTCTTTGTGATAAAGTTAATTCAAATACATTCTTACTTAGACTTGGTCGAGGTCTTGTCACACTCTCGTTTCTGCACGGAGAAAACCATATGAAAAAATTGATTAGTATGTATATATTAGTATGTAAAACGGAATAGGTTCGAAAGAAATAATCACGAGTAATGTATAAGTATTGCAGCGTTATATTTTACTATTGCATGTAAGTATGTATGGATTGCATTGTCAAGTGAGCGTTACGTCATATTTATTCATTGATCTATAAAAAATGAATTTCGAACGCAAACTTATTACCTAGCATACCTTTTCGCGAGAGCAACTAACTAAGGTAATATGTGAAACAAAAATTGGAATAAGCGTTCACCTTGTGTCCGATTCCATTTGTAATTTTATTTTGCAAATACAAATGTAGTGTATGTTTAAATCAAATTCGAGCACACAATGCTGAGATTGATATAAGAAGTGATGAATACTTCTTTTTTCAGTTGACACATGTGAACCAAAGAAAGATTCTCGGGGATCTGGCCGATCGTATCCCATTCCCAGTCATGGATAACTATGTATTTGACAAATCTAAAGGAAGTCCGGGACGAAATAGAAGGTGGGCTTTCTACAATGTACCTTGCTTAGTTAACAATACAATGACGACATATCGGACACAAAACGAGACAAAATGAACAGTGATTACAACAAAGGCCTTGTTTATTTGTTAATGTGTTTGATAAATTCGGAGTACCCGGAGAAAACTCTTTACCCAACGGGAATGTGTGTATGTTACCGCGAAGACCGCACAACCGCGACAACCTCTCATGTTTGGATATGTGTAAAAGTTTAGTACATATTTGAATAACAATGATATAAATTGAGAACTTATTTGGCAAACAATCAAATAGGCAATAGCAGATATAAAATAGTAAACAAAAATAAAGAAGGAATTCGGCCAAAGTACTAGTGCTTCGTATTAAGTCGGGTTATCGTATCAAGTAAGTTCCACTGTACAATACTCGAAAATGAGGTATGATTTAATAGAATGAGAGATATGTGTAAAAGGAGAGAAAAAAAATGATGTAAAACTTTTCTATGACTAATTATCATTATTGAAATATGTGCCAATATATGTTGAATGAAAGATGTGTATGTGATCAAATAGTGACATGAATTATAGAAAAAATGATGTAAATAGATAACCAAGGACGGATAGAACCTTATAAAAACGATAAGTATTGTATGAGAGAAGAGTAAGTAAAAGAAAGATAATCATGTACAACAAGTTGTTTGTATGTAAAATGTTTAGATTATAAAATTTGAAAAAAGAGTAAAACAGTTAATGTTACAATGAGAAAATAAAGGTATTTCTGAGTGTTATAGCCTTTTCTGAGGTGTTACCATCTGTCTCCATAGTGATACCAAGACTAAATGTGGTGTAACTGTTGTATCTCCATAGTGATACCAAGACTAAATGTGGTATTACTGTTGTATCTCCATAGTGATACCAAGACTAAATGTGGTGTTACTGTTGTATCTCCATAGTGATAACAAGACTAAATGTGGTGTTACTGTTGTATCTCCATGGTGATACCAAGACTAAACGTGGTGTTACTGTTGTATCTCCATAGTGATACCCAGACTAAACGTGGTGTTACTGTTGTATCTCCATAGTGATACCAAGACTAAACGTGGTGTCACTGTTGTATCTCCATGGTGATACCAAGACTAAATGTGGTATTACTGTTGTATCTCCATAGTGATACCAAGACTAAATGTGGTGTTACTGTTGTATCTCTATAGTGATACCAAGAGTAAATGTGGTGTTACTGTTGTATCTCCATAGTGATACCAAGACTAAATGTGGTATTACGGTTGTATCTCCATAGTGATACCAAGACTAAATGTGATGTTACCATGTATCTCCATAGTGATACCAAGACTAAATGTGGTATTACGGTTGTATCTCCATAGTGATACCAAGACTAAATGTGGTGTTACTGTTGTATCTCCATGGTGATACCAAGACTAAATGTGGTATTACTGTTGTTTCTTCATAGTGATACCAAGACTAAATGTGGTGTAACTGTTGTATCTCCATAGTGATACGAAGACTAAATGTGGTATCACTGTTGTTTCTCCATAGTGATACCAAGACTAAATGTGGTGTTACTGTTGTATCTCCATGGTGATACCAAGACTAAATGTGGTATTACTGTTGTTTCTCCATAGTGATACCAAGACTAAATGTGGTGTAACTGTTGTATCTCCATAGTAATACCAAGACTAAATGTGGTATAACTGTTGTTTCTCCATAGTGATACCAAGACTAAATGTGGTGTTACTGTTGTTTCTCCATAGTGATACCAAGACTAAATGTGGTATTACTGTTGTATCTCCATAGTGATACCAAGACTAAATGTGGTGTTACCATGTATCTCCGTAGTGATACCAAGACTAAATGTGGTATTACTGGTGTATCTCCATAGTGATACCAAGACTAAATGTGGTATTACTGTTGTATCTCCATAGTGATACCAAGACTAAATGTGGTATTACGGTTGTATCTCCATGGTGATACCAAGACTAAATATGGTGTTACTGTTGTATCTCTATGGTGATACCAAGACCAAATGTGGTGTTACCATGTATCTCCATAGTGATACCAAGACTAAATGTGGTATAACTGTTGTTTCTCCATAGTGATACCAAGACTAAATGTGGTATTACAGTTGTATCTCCATAGTGATACCAAGACTAAATGGGGTGTTACCATGTATCTCCATGGTGATACCAAGACTAAATGTGGTGTTACCATGTTTCTCCATAGTGATACCAAGACTAAATGTGGTATTACTGTTGTATCTCCATAGTGATACCAAGACTAAATGTGGTGTTACTGTTGTATCTCCATAGTGATGCCAAGACTAAATATGGTATAACTGTTGTATCTCCATAGTGATAACAAGACTAAATCTGGTGTTACTGTTGTATCTCTATGGTGATACCAAGACTAAATATGGTGTTACTGTTGTATCTCCATAGTGATACCAAGACTAAATGTGGTATTACTGTTGTATCTCCATGGTGATACCAAGACTAAATGTGGTATTACTGTTGTTTCTCCATAGTGATACCAAGACTAAATGTGGTGTAACAATGTATCTCCATGGTGATACCAAGACTAAATATGGTGTTACCATGTATCTCCATAGTGATACCAAGACTAAATGTGATGTTACCATGTATCTCCATGGTGATACCAAGACTAAATGTGGTGTTACCATGTATCTCCATGGTGATACCAAGACTTAATGTGGTATTACTGTTGTTTCTCCATAGTGATACCAAGACTAAATGTGGTGTTACAATGTATCTCCATAGTGATACCAAGACTAAATGTGATGTTACCATGTATCTCCATAGTGATACCAAGACTAAATGTGGTGTTACAGTTGTATCTCCATAGTGATACCAAGACTAAATGTGGTATTACTGTTGTATCTCCATAGTGATACCAAGACTAAATGTGATGTTACTGTTGTATCTCCATAGTGATACCAAGACTAAATGTGGTATTACTGTTGTATCTCCATAGTGATACCAAGACTAAATGTGGTATTACAGTTGTATCTCCATAGTGATACCAAGAGTAAATGTGGTGTTACCATGTATCTCCATAGTGATACCAAGTCTAAATGTGATGTTACCATGTATCTCCATAGTGATACCAAGACTAAATGTGGTGTTACTGTTGTATCTCCATGGTGATACCAAGACTAAATATGGTGTTACTGTTGTATCTCCATAGTGATACCAAGACTAAATGTGGTGTTACCATGTATCTCCATAGTGATACGAAGACTAAATGTGGTATTACTGTTGTATCTCCATAGTGATACCAAGACTAAATGTGGTATTACTGTTGCATCTCCATAGTGATACCAAGACTAAATGTGGTGTTACCATGTATCTCCATAGTGATACCAAGACTAAATGTGGTATTACTGTTGTATCTCCATAGTGATACCAAGACTAAATGTGGTGTTACTGTTGTTTCTCCATAGTGATACCAAGACTAAATGTGGTGTTACTGTTGTATCTCCATAGTGATATCAAGACTTAATGTGGTATTACTGTTTTATCTCCATAGTGATACCAAGACTAAATGTGGTGTTACCATGTATCTCCATAGTGATACCAAGACTAAACGTGGTATTACCATGTATCTCCATAGTGATACCAAGACTAAATGTGGTGTTACTGTTGTATCTCCATAGTGATACCAAGACTTAATGAGGTGTTACTGTTGTATCTCCATGGTGATACCAAGACTAAATGTGGTATTACTGTTGTATCTCCATAGTGATACCAAGACTAAATGTGGTGTTACCATGTTTCTCCATAGTGATACCAAGACTAAATGTGGTATAAATGTTGTTTCTCCATAGTGATACCAAGGCTAAATGTAGTGTAACTGTTGTATCTCCATAGTGATACCAAGACTAAATGTGGCATAACTGTTGTATCTCCATAGTGATACCAAGACTAAATATGGTGTTACTGTTGTATATCCATAGTGATACCAAGACTAAATGTGGTATTACTGTTGTTTCTCCATAGTGATACCAAGACTAAATGTGATTTTACTGTTGTATCTCCATAGTGATACCAAGACTAAATGTGGTATTACTGTTGTATCACCATAGTGATACCAAGACTAACTGTGGTATTACTGTTGTTTCTCCATAGTGATACTAAGACTAAATGTGGTATTACTGTTGTATCTCCATAGTGATACCAAGACTAAATGTGGTATTACTGTTGTTTCTTCATAGTGATACCAAGACTAAATGTGGTATTACTGTTGTTTCTCCATAGTGATACCAAGACTAAATGTGGTGTTACAATGTATCTCCATAGTGATACCAAGACTAAATGTGATGTTACCATGTATCTCCATAGTGATACCAAGACTAAATGTGGTATTACTGTTGTATCTCCATAGTGATACCAAGACTAGATGTGGCATTACTGTTGTTTCTCCATAGTGATACCAAGACTAAATGTGGTGTTACTGTTGCATCTCCATAGTGATACCAAGACTAAGTGTGGTGTTACTGTTGTTTCTCCATAGTGATACCAACACTAAATGTGGTATTACTGGTGTATCTTCATAGTGATACCAAGACTAAATGTGGTATTACTGTTGTTTCTCCATAGTGATACCAAGACTAAATGTGGTGTTACTGTTGTTTCTCCATAGTGATAACAACACTAAATGTGGTATTACTGGTGTATCTCCATAGTGATACCAAGACTAAATGTGGTATTACTGTTGTATCTCCATAGTGATACCAAGACTAAATATAGTGTTACCATGTATCTCCATAGTGATACCAACACTAAATGTGGTATTACTGGTGTATCTCCATGGTGATACCAAGACTAAATGTGGTGTTACTGTTGTTTCTCCATAGTGATACCAAGACTAAATGTGGTGTTACTGTTGTATCTCCATAGTGATACCAAGACTAAATTTGGTGTTACTGTTGTATCTCCATAGTGATACCAAGACTAAATGTGGTGTTACTGTTGTATCTCCATAGTGATACCAAGACTAAATGTGGTATTACTGTTGCTGGTTGCAATTGTAATACATAATTTTGAAATTTCTTTTATTTATGGATATACATACATCAAATATTGTAACAATAAAATTACATAGTTTCGTAAATTTCGTCTGATTTCCAATGACACGGAAATGTTCATCGATAACAAAACTCGTTGATTTGAATTTAAATCAAAATCTTCCCTCTCTTAGATTTAAATCATCATGTGCCAAACAAATAGAAAGTAGATGCTAACTTATATGAGTAATATATCTGGCCCCAGTTGTTCAAAGCTTGTTTAGAACTTGTTTAGACTTATAACAAGTTTAACGACAATTTTTAAATAATCATTAAATAATTTCTGGTTATTCGAATTTTACAATATTTTTATAAGCATATAAAAAGCATAATCACAATTTTTGCAGTAACTGAGAAATGAAAATTTCACTAATCATGTGATTAAGCTAGTCATGCTTTGAACAACCGGGCCCAGAGCTAAAAACGTTAGGTAACACCACAGACAATTCTTCAAAGGACAGGTAAGCTTTTCCAAGAAAATACATAAGAATATATTTGTGGCAAAACCTATTAATAATTTAAGAGATTTGAATCTACAAAACAAATACCACTATGATATTTTATCAAACTAAGAGGATATCTTAAATGTGAATTGGATCATATCTCTGGTGACAAGATCATTTCCAGTTGTTGAATTATTTTAAAGATGCTCCATCGCTGACAATTGGTGTTTTTTCACTATCAAAAACAAGACCAGACAATTTAGTATTTTTCTTCAGTTACAAAAGTTACTTACTTTACACCATTACCACCATTGGAAAGTTTGAGCTTCTAATCTTACTTCAAATTAAGATTACAAAATATAATTAATTGCATCCCGAAAAAATTATATATATATTATTTTTTGTGTTAATTAGACATATATATACACGATTAAACACCAATTATTGTTATATTGATGAATATCGTTTATGCTCTGTCGGCGGTGGAGCATCTTTAATATATTAGTTCATTCTTAAAGTAGTTATACCGACTCTACAATGTTTTTATGAATAATAAAAATCCCTAGGGGAAACGGGAGACCCCAGAGTGATATAATTCACAACTGCCGTAAAGGACCTTAAGACCTTTCTATCTAAGAAAAGTATTTGATTTAACCATTTCAAGAATTTTTGAAAAAAAGGTTTTTGACGTTTAAGCCTATTTGACCCCTTTCGGCCCCACACCTCTAGATCTGCACCCTGGGGGTCTGCGAGAACTGAAATGGATGTTAAAATACTATATCTCAGGCTAATAATTATAATCAGGTTTGACTCATTTCCTATGAAAATTGAGCAAATAATGATCATAAATTTATTTTTCATATATAATCTAAAGTAAACTTGACCCCCTCCCCAGGGGAAACGTGAGACCCCAGAGTCATATGATTCACAATTTTCATAAATCACCTTAATTAAGACCTTTTCATCTATGAAGAGTATTTGATTCTACCACTTCCACATTTTAAGAAGAAGATTTTTGAAGTTTTAGCCTATTTGCACCTTTTGGCCCCGCACTCTGTCCTGTAGGTAGGGCTTTAAAATTGTACCTGCTGCCCCTATTGCATGATCGTAAAAGGCGACTAAATTTAGGATCTTATCTTTTCTCTACTTCCTAACTAACTTTGTTTCCTAATGCCTCCCTTGGCACCGCCGCGCTTTTGGCCTTGAGTTGAGCGTTCGCCCCTGTGAGGAAGGCTATGGGTTCTGTCCCCTGGCCGAGACACACCAAAGTCTATAAAAGTGGTAGTTTCTGCTCCTGCTTAGCGCTCAGCATACAGGGAATGGGACGACTGGTTTGCCCGTTGTCAGTATAATGTGACCGGGTGGGGTGTGTTGCTTGGTGTCTTTGGCGGCATGCTTCAGTGATATATATAGCACTATAAAAAGGGCAACAGTTCCACTATACAAGTCTCCCACAACACGCACCTCGCACAACATATACGCAACACACCGCATATATGGGAGGTCGTCCTTACATGACCATAGATGTTAACAGGACGTAAATTAATCAAACAAACAAACAAATTGGCCCCGCCCCTCTGCCCCAGGTGGTCGGCCAGGACCAATATGGATATGATATGAAAATGCTATCTCAGGCTAATAATTCTAAACAAGTTTGGAGCATTTCCTATGAAAATTGAGCAAAAAATTCTAATAAAAGTGTTTTCCCTATATAAACTTCAGTAAACTTGACCACTTTCCCAAGGGGAAACTTGAGACCCCAGAGTCATATAATTCACAATTTTAGTAGAGGACCTTAAAACCTTTCCATCCATGAAAAGTATTTGATTCAACCATTTTCAGAATTTTAGAAAAAGGTTTTTGACGTTTAAGCCTATTTGACCCCTTTCGGCCCCGCCCCTCTGCCCCCAGGGATGGGCAAAGACCAATATGGATATGATATTAAAATGCTATCTCAGACTAATAATTATAACCAAGTTTGACTCATTCCTATGAAAATTTAGCAAAAAATGCTCAAAAATGTGTTTTCCCTATATAACTATAGTAAACTAGACCCCCTCCCCATGGGAAAACGTGAGACCCAAGGTTCATATGATTCACAATTTTTGTAAAGGACCTTACCTTTCCATATATGAAAAGTAGATGATTTTACCATTTCCAGAATTTCAGAAGATTTTTGAAGTTTTAGCCTATTTGACCCCTTTTAACCCCGCCCCTAAGTCCCCTGGGGGTCAGTCATGAACAAATTGTCAATATGATTCAATGGTCATCTCATACTGATAATTCTGATAATATTCGAGTCATTTCCTATTACAATGACCAAATAATGCTCAAAAGTGTGTTTCCCCTATATAAACTATTGTAAAATTAACCTCCTCCACAGGGATAAACGAGAGACCCCAGGGTCATATAATTCACAGTTTTTTGTAAAGGACCTTAAGACATTTCTATCTATGAAGAGTATTTGATTCCACCACATCTGTGAGTGGAGAAGAAAATTTTTGAAAGGTGGTGTTCAAGCTTATGTTAAAAATCCCATAGAAACTGCCCACAGCCCAATTTTCTTGAAATTTTGCATATTGAAGGTACTACTAATTGTCCCTTTAAAATGACACTTCTTTTTCCTTTTGTGATTTTAAAAAGGCCCAAAGGGCCTGAATTCTTTGTAGTCATTTTCATTAAAACTACCTGCACAAACATGCCAAAAAAGATTAGCCTTTGTTAAATATTCTACATTTTTTATTCATAAAACATTTGAGTAGATCGTATATTTTATATTTAAGTTATTTCTTTTGGATTTTTAACGGAAAATTTTGTTTGAAATAATATTTTTTAACGAAAAAGTAACACTTTTTTAAAAAAACGAAAACGAAACATTGCTCTTTGTCATCTCATTTTACCCTGTTACTGGTTTTGTCCACAATTTTACCCCCATTTAAAGATACTCCCATGACATTTTCTGTCTATGTGTAAATCAGGTTCAAAATTAAAATCCGGGAAAATTGTTTTTGAGTGACTTAAAAATAGAGAGTGCATGTAGCAACGGAACGCTTCTTTGTTAGTATACCTAGTTATACATTTCTTGTTTATGATTCCAGAGTCCGATATAAGTGACATACAGTGTGCAGTAATAATTTTTATTGCTAAATATCATGGTAACACCTTTTAAAATATTGGTTGCCATGGTAACAAAACGAAGGCCTCTGATTTGCTGAAATTTAAATGATGTCAGAATTAAGTGAAAATTGGTATATAGAGGTTACAAGGTATGCTGAATAACATGGAAACACTTTTAAAAAGATGGGTTGCCATGGAAACAAAATGGAGGCCTCTGATTGGTTGAAATTCAGATATTGTCAGATTTAAGTGAAAATTGGTATATATGGGTTATAAAATATGCTGAATAACATGGAATCCCTTTTTAAAAGATTGTTTACCATGGAAACAAAATGGAGGTCTCTGATTGGTTGAAATTTATAAATTATTAGATATTAGTGAAAATTGGTACATATGGGTTATGGGGTATGCCGAATGAGATAGTAACAGTTTTAAATACATTGTTGCCATTGTTTCGAAATAAAAGCCGTCTGATTGCTCAAAATTAATATTGTAGTCTTTGTGGTGCTAGTATTATTTTTAAATTACCCGGTATACATATTTTATTTTGAAAATCAAATGTAACTCTGTTTCCCTCTTTAATCATTTTTAATTCAATTTAAGATAGTTTTTATCTACATAAGAAAGATGGATAATCTTAATTTGTATTTTTTGAGTTTGAGTTGCTGACGAAAATATATTTCATTCCAATAATTATTTGATTTCTGATTCGAAAAGAGAAACTATTTGTTTCACCCAAGAGCATATCTAGTTGTTAGGCTTTTTTGTACTGTTAGGGAAGATGTATGAAAAGAAATGCAATAATTTTAGAGTACATATGTTAGTTAACAAAAAATTCTTTCGCTTACTGTTGTTTTCTTATGGTGTCTATGATCAATATTGAATTTATGGTCAACTAGGGCAAATATTGAATTTTTATAAAATTCCCCTCGCTACATTTCAGCCTATGAAATGCTATTTTCCCGGATTTCATTTTTTTAAAGTATCTGTTATAGGATTATACCTATAGCATGTTTTTAAAATGGTTTAAAAGTGTGGACAAAATCGATAACATGCCAAATATTTCGAGCAAACCCAATATCCTCAATTTTTATCCTGACAAAAAATTGAGATTTTTTTGCTTCAAAATCAATTTGTCGTAAAAATAATTCGTAAATATCATTATAAATGGATATGAAATAAAGAATGAAGTATCTTTTATTAACAAAATAATTAAAAAATAAAAATTCTGTTCAAAAGATGAACACAAGGGGTTCCCTTGCTACATACCCAAAGTAATTTTAGAAAACATCATTTTAGGCCCTTTATGCCTTTTTAAAACATACAAAATAATTAAAAAGCACATAAAAAGTAGTTATGTACCTAGATCTTTAACACTGCAAAATTTGAAAAAAAAATCGGCTCGTGGGCAGATTTGCAACCCCACCTTTTAGTCAATTTTACCCCTTTTGGTCCCTCCCACAGCCCCCTAGGGACAAAATGCGATTAGAATAGGTCACTTGAGACTTCGTCAGACAAATTATTATTATTATTATTATTATTATTATTTTGCCTTATACCGAAAATTCACCATTCGCTACTCTGGGTTAAATATTACGATTTGCGATGAGTGAAAAAAAGACGTTTTACACTCCATACGCCATTGTTGTACAAACGGAAGGGGAGATAACTCAATGTGAAAGACGATGTTTTATTTCCCTGTCGTGTGATGTTTTTCAACTAATCACAGACACTGTTATAAACATGAGGTATAATAATAAAAGCACTTGCTGTACGGTACGGGTGTACCACAAGTCAGTTCCTATAACTTACCTGTAATTAATCCCATTGTTCGTCTCCCCATTTTTACAATAGGATATGTTGGCTCACTGGGAACGATTCTCCAGCAGTCTGTCCTCAGGGGAGATATCACCCCAGTGACCTTGACTATGTTGAAATATTGTCAGTTGACATCCCACCCACCCAACCGGCCAGGAATTCCTATTATACAAAACAATTGTGTTGCATGATATTGGTTCAACTCATTTGCATATAATCATAATGAAGTGTCATCCAACGTTTACCCTACGTTTTCTGAAGGGAGGTAACTCGTAGGTCAGTCTTATACATACATGTACAAACGAATAAAAAAATACCCGACAAGGAATATTTGTAGGCATTTGATACAAATTCCCTCTGTTGATTTAATTTCGCATGTGATAACGGTATACAATAATATCTTACGATCCTGCCATTGGCATCCTCGATATTACAGGAGTTACTATCACTGTCGTTATATTCACCGAACGACAGTGATAGTAACTCATGGAATATCATGGATGTCAATGGCCAATCTCATCTGCATTATTAAGGTCTACGGTTGGATGAAAACAGAGATGTGACACAACATATATGTCTTTATAGAAAGCTGTGTATGGAAACATGTATTATCTAGAACGTTGTCCGTGGTACTGTGTATATAGCTGATTATTTCCTCGCTTTCGCAATTTGGACTAAATCGAGATTTAAACGGTTTTTAAATTTCTCGATAATATCAATGTCTCAATTTTTACAGGTCAAATTTTCGCGATCATAGCAACAACCAGCTAAATGGGATAATGTTAAAGTTCTTTATATAGCTTCAAAACAAAATCAAACTTAAACTCTGGCACCTATCTAATCATCACCTCGAATATATAGTGTAGAGCTAGGGAATCGTTCTAATTATTAAACTTATCTCACTGTTATTAAAAATAAAATATTTTAATAAGTAAGAAAATTACTTAGTTCTAAAACTTTGTTGCGGTGTTTAAATTCACCGTATACATATAGGCCTAATATGTATTAAATATAGGTGTTTTGATTACAGGTGCTGTGTACTGTTTATTTAGGGTTAGCTCACTCCATTTCTGTATATAAACTCTCAGCTGTTTACAGTTGTTTGAGTATTGTATACAAGTGGATAACCCCACAGTTCTATAATAACCCATGTGACAACTTTAAACATTTTAGGTCTTTAAATTGAATTAAATCGCATTTATATGTATGATGACTTTTCATTTAACTGATTTTGTTTTTCAGCGAGTCATCTATTACTCAATTTTCAAATCAGACTTCAGCATTTAAAAATACTTTAAAGGCCCATTACCTTTCCGGAGCAAAATATAAAGGTTTCTTAAAAACCATTAATAACATCAGAAAATGCGTACCGATGACCTAAAATAAGGTTACGACACCAAACATATGCAAGATTTCCTGCGTAATATGTGAAAACAATGGAGAGTCAATTCGCTGTTTTGCCGTCTGGCGCAGTGATAGTCAACTACCGCCCGGTATTTAGGACGACGGCGGGAAACATAATACGACCCGCGTTATGAAAATAAACATTTTATTTATTTTAATCAAATCGTTCAGAAGGTGATGATAAATATAGTATTAACGGTAAGTTAATAATTCTTAAGACTCTACAAAATTATCGATCTTGTTTTACATTCCCATTTTAAAAATTTAAAGCCGTTTCGGTACGGTAGTGGGCCTTTAAGTGTAATTATGAAAAATAATTATGGACCCATCAGAGTACTATGTAGAAAATGGAGAAATAGTTACAGTTTATATAATTATGGACCCACCAGAGTACTATGTTTATAAATGTATGATATATTTTAAAGAGAAAAGTACAATATATTTTATGTAAATAAGTTTGAAATTGACTTTTTTTTAGGAGTAGTCTCTCGTAACTCTTTTAGAGTGGCTTTTTCAAGATTTGTACCTTTTAATGTTTTAATTGTAAATCTTTGAAGGTGAGACGTTAATAAATTATCTTATCTTATAATAAAAACACATTTGCTAAATTTTGCAAAGGAATTATGTTCTAATTAGATTATATAAGTTCAAATATGTTCAAATCCAAGTGAAAATAAGAGAATGATGATTCACCTGGAATCAAATAAAGTCTATTTTCAATATGTATAAAAATAGAGTCCAAATTAAACTTAATATCTTTAATTGGCTCCTCATATTTTTGAGGAAGAGGGAAAAAACATGCTTTAACCCCTCCTCCTTTCTAAGCCGAGAATGTTTACACAAAATGTATTTAACAACAGGTGGTATATGTCATAGGGAATTATCGTTAGTTACAGGTAAAAATCACCTGGAGGGATGTTATCTACCTCAAGGCGATAGCCCGGTGACTTTTCTATGACACAATTTGTGTACTAACTTCTGCTAATTATGGGTATATATCAGACTACAGGAGGGAGTAAGAAACGATATATACTGTCTTAATCGTATGTAAATACGGAGAGTATACGGGAGGGTTAAGTCTAAATCTGATGGGAATGGGGGGGGGGGGGGTAAGGGTTAGATCTGATAGCGGTGGATGGGGGACTCTAACGACGGATGGATATAACTATGATACTGCTCACAGAATGAGATGCGGGAGGGGGGCAAGTGACGGGTTCACTGCGGGCCACAATGGAAAACAGAATCAGGCATATCACATGTACAATTTGTACATTTGTGTGCATGGCTGGGCTGACATATATACATGTATAACGATTTTTGCTACATATATAAGGGGTTTTCTTGTCTAATGTAACAAGTTACGTTAGTTTTTCATACAGTTATTGATAAACATGATATGATACCTAGATATAACCATTAAATGATGTTTTTAATGATATCAACCATGTAAATAAACAATCTATATTAGACCTGTCAATGTATTAAATCACAACGAGTCATCCTTGATATTCCAGTTTAATTACTGTCATTATATCCACAACGAGGTATTCGGATATTTAGAGGTATATAAAACATATATGACACTTCTACGAAAAATCGGTATTTTTCACATACAATGTACTAGTCCGCTTAACCTGCCTATATCATTGGGATTTTTTTTTTATTTCATTGTTTGCTATATATTAGAAAAAAGCCTTATGATATAGGCAGGTTTAGCGGACTAATAATGTACACGACTCCTTCAAGTAAAGATAATGAATAAGATTGTTTTAGAACTATATTTGATGCTTTATTTATCCCTTTTGACTTCAATAGATAACTTTTATTTTGTGTCTACATTCCCCCAATACCATTTCCATCAAAGCTGCCAACTATATTCTGATAGTTATAAAAAAGTATACATATATCAAAGACGTATATGAGAAACACTTATAAATCCTTGCATATATTTGTAGAGAATAACATGTCTCCGTATGTTTCTCGGTATTACTATGGTAACCATCTTGTCAGTTTTTTGAAAGACTATTCAAATATAGCTTGCAGCCGGAAGCAATACTTACATTTGCGAAAGAGAAAAAAAAAATGAAAAAAAAGACAAACTTACGTTTTTTTTTTATTTATACTCATATAACCAGAAACATAAAACACTGAAGTAATCACAATATAATGATTATAAATGTAAACGTTTTTTGCTGATATAAGTTCTATATCTATTGATCCTCGCTTGCTGTAGATCTACTAAATCTATGTATCTATGTATATGCTACTCTGAATACCTAACATTAGCTCTCTGTCTATCTCTCTCATTCTCTCCATTCTCTTTGTTTTGAATTTTCTGTTTTCGTCTCACTGTGTATGTATGATAGTACCAAGAAGATGTTTTGTATGTGTAGAATAAAAATATCACTGCTTGTCCTCAAAATAGTGACGAAATTTGAAAAAAAAAAATATATATTTAACAATTTTTTTAATTCAATTTCAATTTTATCAACAACACATTACATATACAATACGTGTACATTCAAACTTATAAGCATGCAACCATATCCATTTGTATAGAATTTGACAACTAAACATTAGATTCTATGGTTGATCCTGTATTGAAGCTAGCTTTGTACTATTAGTGGTTTAAAAGACATTTACATAGACTTCTTTCCACTGATTTTCCTGGATATTAAAAGTTAATGACTATTTTCTTTGTGATGTGGGTTTTGTGTGATTATAACACAAGATTCTGTAACTGACCTGTGTCCCTTTTGTATTTCTTAATATAACTTTCAAATTTGACAGTTTCATATATATATATGATAATGATTGAGTTCCCAGTGACCATTTCCCTACTTTTATAACAAATTAAAGTTTCCACTTAAAACTAAACTATCAAAATATCAAAGTTGCATAGAACTTCGTGCTAAAGTTTTATTTGTGTTTTTTATCATCGATTTAATAGATTTCACTCATAGCTGATCGATACAGTACTAGGCCTAGTGAATGAAATAACAGCGATTTTGTGAAAGTCTGAAGCATTTTAAACAAAAATAAATCTTTAATAACGTCTAGATAGATCATGCTCTGTTTTTAATGATCTAGGTCTTACATAATTATCAGAGTTAGATAATTTTTAAATCTCTATTAATCCTTACATGTACAGTCAGAAATTTATACATGCGCCCTTGATGTTTCTGCTATCAACAAACAAACAGTATTACAAACAATTTGTCATAGAATGAATTGTGAACAGATGTTGATTCGGAGCCCCAGCGATCGCCTTCTAGATAAATGAAAATTTTCCTCCTAATCGATATTCCCGCCACATACACACATCGTTCTGTAAAAAGATCAAAGCGATTAGGTCTCGTGACTTCCATCACGAGATTGACTATTATTCTATTTATAGTAACGGGAAACCACAGGAAGCGAGGGAAGACCTCATTTGCATATTTCACCTTACTGTCCCAATGGCGGAGGGATGAAGACCTGTGTAGCTGCGGACACGAGTGCGTGTACAACAGTTATTATACTGTTTTCTTGATTGACTTTCAGAAAGCGATCCTGCAAAATGGTGTTTGAGTCATTAGTTGTTGATCTGATCAACAAATATCTTGGAGATTATGTGGAAAATCTGGATAGATCCCAGCTAAAACTGGGAATATGGGGAGGTAAGTTTTCAGATGTTGACTCATGCATGTTGTGTTTACAAGTGTTTTCTCATCCGTACAAAGATTGTATCATACGTTTGAAGAAAACATATTATCTTTGCTTTAGTAATATCTACTTATTATTGTATGAAAAGACATTACAATCGGAAATTTCGCTGTGAGTTTGTGTTTCCTAAAATTTGGTTTGACCGGCTAACTGCTGAGGCTGCAGAACACAGGGACTTGATACGAAAACCCACGAAATAATTGTTGCGTCCTTATATGGATTGGAAGGTTGGTAGTGAGGCAAAGCCCTGTGTTTTATGTGAATGCATATACGTTTGAATTACCTTTTTTATTACTTCTTGAAATATAATTATGAAACTGAAAGTGTAGATCATGAAGTAAAAATGATTTTCTTAAATGATGAAACATGATTCTTAAAAAAATGAAATTACAATCAATCTTTGGCAGGTTCAGTATTGATGATCAACATGAAACTGTCAGTTTGAGTTCTACTTTCATTTTTGTATGGTTTAAAGAAATAAAAAAAAAATTAACAATCATTTATAAGTGAAACTTTGGATCACTTACCAGTAGTATCATTTTGGTATGTCGTTACCATCATGCCACCACGCTGCACCCTAAACGGCCACAAATAGTCACTAATGTCAGCTCGGTTAATATCTAATGGAAAGAAATACATCAGTAGCGAATACGGGTACTTGTTATATATTAGCTGCAATATTGTAGCTCAAAAGACTTTTTGACAGAAAATGATGTCGTCTTTAGAGCTACAATTGGTGCCTGATTACTTCTAATGAAGCAAAGTAATGATTATGCAAACCATTATAAAACGTTTGTTTGCATTTTTATCGTACTTGTTTGATATTGCTTACCTACTAGGCAATACAACTGAACCACATAATTTATAAAATTCTCATCGAGGCATTATTTTTTACATAATACATATGAAGGTCATTCTGAAGGGAATTTATATGGCAAGTCCACAAATTGTGAATTTCACGTCTTGTGAGCGGTACGGTAGATATAAAGAATGGTAGTAATGTTTGTTTTGGACAAAACTAATATGTAAATGCATGTATATGCATAAAATAATTGGAAACCTACAATAAAGTATAGAAAACTATGCCCGAGTGATTTTCGGAGGCAGTGCTCCACTACGACACATAGGGACCAATTCGTACCTGGCCGAAAGGTATAGTGGGCCGGGTACGTATATTTGTTCTAGTTATATATGTGTAGCGGAATCAGCCTGGTTGGATGAGGAATACCGGTACTTGTTATATATATATGTGTAGCGGAATCAGCCTGGTTGGATGAGGAATACCGGTACTTGTTATATATGTAGGGGAATCAGCCTGGTTGGATGAGGAATACTGGTACTTGTTATATATATGTAGTGGAATCAGCCTGGTTGGATGAGGAATACCGGTACTTGTTGGATGAGGAATACCGGTACTTGTTATATATGTAGGGGAATCAGTCTGGTTGGATGAGGAATACTGGTACTTGTTATATATGTAGTGGAATCAGTCTGGTTGGATGAGGAATACCGGTACTTATTATATATGTAGGGGAATCAGTCTGGTTGGATGAGGAATACCGGTACTTGTTATATATGTAGGGGAATCAGTCTGGTTGGATGAGGAATACCGGTACTTGCTATATATGTAGGCGAATCAGTCTGGTTGGATGAGGAATACTGGTACTTGTAATATATGTAGCGGAATCAGCGTGGTTGGATGAGGAATACCGGTACTTGTTTTATATGTAGCGGAATCAGCCTGGTTGGATGAGGAATACTAGTACTTGTTATATATGTAAGGGAATCAGTCTGGTTGGATGAGGAATACCGGTACTTGTTATATATGTAGGGGAATCAGTCTGGTTGAATGAGGAATACCGGTACTTGTTATATATATGTAGGGGAATCAGTCTGGTTGGATGAGGAATACCGATACTTGTTATATATGTAGTGTAATCAGTCTGGTTGGATGAGGAATACCGGTACTTGTTATATATGTAGGGGAATCAGTCTGGTTGGATGAGGAATACCGGTACTTGTTATATATGTAGGGGAATCAGTCTGGTTGGATGAGGAATACCGGTACTTGTTATATATGTAGGGGAATCAGTCTGGTTGGATGAGGAATACCGGTACTTGTTATATATGTAGGGGAATCAGTCTGGTTGGATGAGGAATACCGGTACTTGTTATATATGTAGCGGAATCAGCCTGGTTGGATGAGGAATACTGGTACTTGTTTTATATGTAGGGGAATCAGTCTGGTTGGATGAGGAATACCGGTACTTGTTATATATGTAGGGGAATCAGTCTGGTTGGATGAGGAATACAGGTACTTGTTATATATGTAGGGGAATCAGTCTGGTTGGATGAGGAATACCGGTACTTGCTATATATGTAGGCGAATCAGTCTGGTTGGATGAGGAATACTGGTACTTGTAATATATGTAGCGATATCAGCGTGGTTGGATGAGGAATACCGGTACTTGTTATATATGTAGCGGAATCAGCCTGGTTGGATGAGGAATACTGGTACTTGTTATATATGTAAGGGAATCAGTCTGGTTGGATGAGGAATACTGGTACTTGTTATATATGTAGGGGAATCAGTCTGGTTGGATGAGGAATACCGGTACTTGTTATATATGTAGGGGAATCAGTCTGGTTGGATGAGGAATACCGGTACTTGTTGGATGAGGAATACCGGTACTTGTTGGATGAGGAATACCGGTACTTGTTGGATGAGGAATACCGGTACTTGTTATATATATGTAGGGGAATCAGTCTGGTTGGATGAGGAATACCGGTACTTGTTGGATGAGGAATACCGGTACTTGTTATATATATGTAGGGGAATCAGTCTGGTTGGATGAGGAATACCGGTACTTGTTGGATGAGGAATACCGGTACTTGTTATATATATGTAGGGGAATCAGTCTGGTTGGATGAGGAATACCGGTACTTGTTGGATGAGGAATACCGGTACTTGTTATATATATGTAGGGGAATCAGTCTGGTTGGATGAGGAATACCGGTACTTGTTATATATGTGTAGCGGAATCAGCCTGGTTGGATGATAAACCAGGTGACTAAGTGCAGTCGGCACTTGTTGTTATGTTGTGTGCATCATGTTGTAACTTCCAGGGTCTGGAACATCCAGAAATAACCTCAGATTTTGTATACGTCAGTCTATAGCAAGTTTAATGATTTTCATAAACAAATGTCAAAGACAATAACACTTTTAAGAAAGCTGTTGGACAATATTTGTGTAGCAGACTTGAACTAGGTTGGTCCCCGGTTACCAGGTAGCTCATAGGTAGAGCATTCGGCTAATGTTCAGAGGTCCTGGGTTCGAAGCCAGGTCAGGTTACTACATTTTCTCTTTTCATGTTACAAACTTGGCGTCCAACTAAAATACCCATGATGTTAGTATAAGCTTGAAGGGTCTTGTATGTCTTCCAGAGTGAAGACTTTGAAAATGGAGAAAGGAATGTACCAGGCAGACTTTAATGGACTGGATCATCAATGACGAGATAGCTCAATAATCAGTATAGCATTTAATTGGCTATAGTATTTGAAGGTTCTGGGTTCGAACCCTGCATGATCTCATTGCTACATTTTCTCCTCTCCTGTTACATTTGTGCAAATTAAACAAATTTTACTGGCAAGGAATAATCGGAAGGATTTTGATGTTAATATATTGACAATATAACATTTGTCAGAATTCATCGTGCATGGATATGGAAAATTAGCAACTTTTCTGACCTACCCCTAGTTCAGGGATGGAACAATAAATTCTCCTATGGCTATCACAATCAATTTGATGTGTTAACAGCATGTATATAAGTATATTGAAAGATACGGTAACAATCTATAAGTTTACACTCACTCTCTTGGTCCAAGCTATGACATAAAGTGTACTTCCAAAATAAAAGTCATTGGAGAGCACTATTAAAGATGTGTACATATATACACAAATATTACTACAGTGATGAACTTGTTACATCCTTATTTTGAGTACCGAAAAAATCAAATTATATCATTTAAACTGTGTTATGTCATGAAATTCTTCAAAGTTATATACCATATATATAATGCTCTGATCATTAAACAAGGTATTTTTACAACTTTTATTTCAATATTATACATTGTACATTTACCATGAAAGAATAACTTATACAGTTCTTACTTCTAACTTTGAGTAAACAATTGTGATTTAACATATAATTATACGATCGTATGTATATATATGTCTTATTTCATTGTCGAGCAAAGTTTTCATTCTTTGGCCCATAAAGTTTTTTTTTTTTTTTTTTTTTTTTATATCTTATAAAGTTATGTATCTACAGTATGTGTATGTACATGTATACAACAATCATGCATAGACACTATTTATCTCCAATATATTTAGATCATTAGTCACGTTATGAATGTAACTAACAAATAGAAGTAGCGGCCAGCTGTATTTTACTATGTTCATTAATTAAGCTTTAGAAAAGCTGTTTTTGAAATAAGACTAAGAGGTCCCTTTATTGACCAGGATGTTACATAACCACTGTACCCTAAAGATTTTTTAAAACATTTTTTTTGCTAGATTATCTCCCCCTAGTTTTAATTTAGATCCATGCAGGCATATATCAATGGTGCATTTTCAGCCCTGCACATTACTCACAAAAGAATCACTTGTGAATAGAAAACTGTATGATAATCTACTTTATGGTCACTTGAAATCAAAGTCCGGTAGTTTTGGAAAGCAGCAATTACACTGTTGAACCCAGGGGGATGGGTATATTGCTCGGCTCACACTAACTTTCCAGTTTGCTTAGCAAAAGTGTCGAAAATTGTTCTTTTCTCCTTAGCAAATAAGATTTGATTAAGTAAATTGTACATTCACAGCATTTCATAATGAAAAAAATTATACACTTAGAAGCACCAAATAATGCATTTTATGCACTGAAAAATGTGCATGCGTGTCGTGCATATTTAGTTGTATTGTTACTTTACATTCTTTCAACATTCAAATATATATGGTTCAGTAACTGATTAACTTATCAACTGTTTTAGACTTGCTATGAAAGCAACATGACTGGACTAATCTTTTTTAAAGAGGGTACATACTGTACAGCAAAAGCATATTAGGGATAGTGAATTGAGATTAAGTCGTGCACAAAATTTCACTGATGTTTAAAGCTCATGTCAATGTGATTGGATATCAGGCGAGTAAAGAAAAACTTTCTCATTTTTTGCGAAAAAGGATGAATTTAATGTAGCAATTAGCCAGATCGATTCGTTAATAACAAAAATGCGAATGGGTAGCATGAGCCCAGGGTATTGGGTTTATTAGCTGGATTATGGTTGTCTGTCTGTCTTTTTATCAGTCCGTCTGTCTGTAAACAAATTGATTGACCGATTCCTCCTAAACTACTGGAGGGATTTCAACAAAACTGTAGCAATGATCTTTACTACAGTATAGATATGCAGACCCACAGCTATGCTGCTTTGTTACAAAATGGTTAAACAGCTGCTAATACTCCTTCAATGCAGGGAATCCTTATACTGTGAATTGAAGATGTACGCATAATCTATCAGAAGAAGACATCTCCACCTCTTTAGAGTTATGTCCCTTTGTTATAACAGGATTAAACATTACTCATCCTAAACTACTGCATTGGATTTCAATAAAATTTGATGACAATCACCATCCTTATACAGCGAGTGTATAGTGTTCTGTTTATTATTCATCTTGGAACAAGCAAATCTGATATCATTGGCCTGTTTGCAGGATGGAGTGGGAAAAGGGAAGGTTTGGTGTATGGCTTAGGGTGTGTATAGGTTGGCTAGACAACAGTTCTAGTTGTTTCTGTATTCAATCATTTTGTACAAGTTTATGAATTGTAGAATATTAGGTAAATATCTTGCAACAGAAAAAAATGTTGTATACATAACAAGTATATATAATATTCTAAATACTCGAAACAATTGGATTCTCATTTTATTGAGTTACTTCCCTTTATTTCATTTTAAAGACATAGTATTTGGCAACAGCGAGCTTTAGGTGTTTAGCTTATGTACTGTATGCATAGTGCATAATAAGTAGAGTGCAGCTAGTACACATGGTTGAAGTACAATGTTTTGGCTGTCGCAATATAAATACAATAAATGTTGGCAGATTTACAGAAGTATGTAGACAGTTGTATACATCAGACAGACATGTTCAGTGTAGTTTATTGCTTACACACATGGAAAAGTTTGAACATTTTATGGTTCATACGGAAAATTACATCTCTATATAAGATTTTCTCCAGCTTTTTAAACCAAACTTATAAAGATGCACATATTATACAATTGTATAATCAACAAGTGTCAATTTTTACATGTGAATAATTATTCTATAGAAGTAAACACAGTCCACAAATTATACAGACAGTTTAAAACCTGTTGCAAATATCTGCATATCGAAATCTGTTACTTTAGTCAGGATTTTCAAACGATTGTTAAAAAATTACTATGAATGTGGCCTTTGTTATATTAACCCCTGAAGATACATTTAGATTGGGAGAGGGCTTATATGGGCAAAGCCTGCTGCCCAATCCCTATTAAATCTAACGGTTTAATAAAATTATTTTGAGATGAAATACATTTAGATTCTTCTACTAAAGTAACTGAAATGTTGAAATATTCCATTTTGGAATTTCAGGGATGACTGAGTTAATACTAAATGTAGTTGGTTTATTTACTGTTATTTGTGTTTGTAGGTGATGCTGTTCTCCAGAACTTGGTTTATTTATTGTTATTTGTGTTTGTAGGTGATGCTGTTCTCCAGAACTTGGTTTATTTATTGTTATTTGTGTTTGTAGGTGATGCTGTTCTCCAGAACTTGGTTTATTTACTGTTATTTGTGTTTGTAGGTGATGCTGTTCTCCAGAACTTGGTTTATTTACTGTTATTTGTGTTTGTAGGTGATGCTGTTCTCCAGAACT
>SAYR01001770.1:190904-222782 GCA_004382745.1 Argopecten irradians irradians
CTTGGGTTTATTTACTGTTATTTGTGTTTGTAGGTGATGCTGTTCTCCAGAACTTGGTTTAATTTATTGTTATTTGTGTTTGTAGGTGATGCTGTTCTCCAGAATTGGTTTATTTATTGTTATTGTGTTTTTGTAGTGATGCTGTTCTCCAGACTTGGTTTATTTACTGTTATTTGTGTTTGTAGGTGATGCTGTTCTCCAGAACTTGGTTTATTTACTGTTATTTGTTGTTTGGTAGGTGATGCTGTTCTCCAGAAACTGGTTTATTTATTGTTATTTGTGTTTGTAGGTGATGCTGTTCTCCAGAACTTGGTTTATTACTGTTATTTGTGTTTGTAGGTGATGCTGTTCTCCAGACTTGTTTATTTACTGTTATTTGTGTTTGTAGGTGATGCTGTCTCCAGAACTTGGTTATTTACTGTTATTGTGTTTGTAGGTGATGCTGTTCTCCAGAACTTGGTTTATTTATTGTTATTTGTGTTTGTAGGTGATGCTGTTCTCCAGAACTTGGTTTATTTACTGTTATTTGTGTTTGTAGGTGATGCTGTTCTCCAGAACTTGGTTTATTTACTGTTATTTGTGTTTGTAGGTGATGCTGTTCTCCAGAACTTGGTATTACTGTTATTTGTGTTTGTTAGGTTATGCTGTTCTCCAGAAACTTGGTTTATTTTACTGTTTATTTGTGTTTGTAGGTGATGCTGTTCTCCAGAACTTGGTTTATTTACTTATTTGTGTTTGTAGGTGATGCTGTTCTCCAGAACTTGGTTTATTTACTGTTATTTGTGTTTGTAGGTTGATGCTGTTCTCCAGAACTTGGTTTATTTACTGTTATTGTGTTTGTAGGTGATGCTGTTCTCCAGAACTTGGTTTATTGATTGTTATTTGTGTTTTGTATGTGTATTGACTTGTTCTCCAGAGAACTTGTTTATTTTACTGTCTACTGTTGTGTTCTGTATGTGTTTGTATATGCTGTTCTCCAGAACTTGGTTTATTTATTTAAGGATTAAAGTCTCTTTCTGGTGGTTCTATCGAAGGATAAAGTTGAGTAGGGCATCGATATTTGGAATGGACCGCGAAGCGGTCCATGAAACAAATATTGATACCCTACTCAACTTTATCCTTCGATAGAACCACCAGAAAGAGACTTTAATCCTTATATTTACAGTCTTAACTATTATTTCCATAGCTCAAAATTTACCCTTGATAGTGTTTATGGCATTTATAAGACTAAAATTGAATTATATCGTTTGGTTCCGACAGGCATTTCGAACAGCCACTTGAAGTGGCGGAAATTCCCGCCAATTTATCAATGAACATACCAATAAAATGAGTTCCGTCTGATGAAGCATATATCTGAGGGTTTCCCGGTATGGAACTTAAATCATTTTAATTTATCTGTTGTTAAAAACACCATGGTGCAAGGCAGTTTTGGTTTTAAATTTTGCTTTTCGTATGATTTCACACGCTTAACAACAATTCATAACGTGGCAAGGATATTTAACGTAGTTGTGACGCGGCGTCCGATTCAACCCGCTGTGTCAAGGATGGTGTGACAAACAGAGAGTTTCTTCAATTTTGTGATCACTTGAGTTCTACTTAATCAGTTCACGTTTGAAATTTCTTGAATACACGGATGTTTACATAGTTCCATGTCAATTATTCCGGATTTTAGAGATTTTTCAAAATGTATCGGACGTCGTTTCGAGGAACATGTACAAACACAGGTAGCCCACTACTGTAAACGTTTACTGTACCGCTCTCAAAATGTAGCTATATTTATATTGTTGATTTAAACACTTCAATAAATATTTAGAGTGTCATATAACAAGTATTGAAAGCTACAATTGAAGGATTCCGTTTCATTGATATTTTCGAAACACCAAACGTACATTGTGTATGTAAGTCCTACTCTCGCCGATTCACAGTAGATTCTAGATAACGTACAGGACTTGTCTGATCCGCCGAGGTGAACAAAATGCATTGTCGTGCTATGTCGTTTTGGTTACACTTATCCAACTCAAATACTGATGTGTTGTCTGACATATCTTAATCCTTCGCGTACAACCAAAGATGTTAAAAATACGAAATATAATGTAGATCTTAGGCTACATGTTGTAGAGACAACACAGACTCACAGGACACAAACATGTAAACATTGCCGACGTCATCGGGAATGTTGCAAAACTGTACATTGTACAAACATTGTTTATTACGCACGGAAGCATTGCTCAAAGAGGTACGGTAGTAACATAAACAATGTAACTTTTCTACATTTGTATTTACACACATACATGTATATGTGTTTAAACCTATTTTGATACATGTACATGTTCATTCGAACGTACGTTCGGTTACTTGAAAACACCAAAAGTTTTCTGATTTGGACCATCATAAATTCATCCGCGCGGCTCCAAATTGCGCGTGACATACTCAATTTATCGAGAAATAAAGTTGAGTAGCCTTTGGTTGAAATCAACGGGGTTTATACTATCAATTCACCACTGACTGTAAATATTGTTGTTTGTGTTTGTAGGTGATGCTGTTCTCCAGAACTTTGTTTATTTACTGTTATTTGTGTTTGTAGGTGATGCTGTTCTCCAGAACTTGGTCTATTTACTTGTTTATTTGTGTTTGTTAGTGATGCTGTTCTCCAGAACTTGGTTTATTTACTGTTATTTGTGTTTGTAGGTGATGCTGTTCTCCAGAACTTGGTTTTATTTACTGTTATTTGTGTTTGTAGGTGATGCTGTTCTCCAGAACTTGGTTTATTTATTGTTATTTTGTTTGTAGGTGATGCTGTTCTCCCAGAACTTGGTTTATTTACTGTTATTTGTGTTTGTAGGTGATGCTGTTCTCCAGAACTTGGTTTATTTATTGTTATTTGTGTTTGTAGGTGATGCGTTCTCCAGAACTTGGTTTATTTACTGTTATTTTGTTTTGTAGGTGATGCTGTTCTCCAGAACTTGGTTCATTTACTGTTATTTGTGTTTGTAGGTGATGCTGTTCTCCAGAACTTGGTTATTTATTGTTATTTTGTTGTGTATTTGTGTTTGTAGGTGATTGCTGTTCTCCAGAACTTGGTTTATTTACTGTTATTTGTGTTTGTAGGTGATGCTGTTCTCCAGAACTTGGTTTATTTTACTGTTATTTGTGTTTGTAGGTGATGCTGTTCTCCAGAACTTGGTTTATTTACTGTTATTTGTGTTTGTAAGGTGATGCTGTTCTCCAGAACTTGTTTATTTACTTGTTATTTTGGGTTTGTAGGTGATGCTGTTCTCCAGAACTTGGTTTATTTAATGTTATTTTGTGTTTTGTAGGTGATGCTGTTCTCCAGAACTTGGTTTATTTACTGTTATTGTTGTTTGTAGGTGATGCTGTTCTCCAGAACTTGGTTTATTTACTGTTATTGTGTTTGTAGGTGATGCTGTTCTCCGAACTTGTTTATTTACTGTTATTTGTGTTTGTAGGTGATGCTGTTCTCCAGAACTTGTTTATTTATTGTTATTTGTGTTTGTAGGTGATGCTGTTCTCCAGAACTTGGTTTATTTACTGTTATTTGTGTTTGTAGGTGATGCTGTTCTCCAGAACTTGGTTTATTTATTTAAGGATTAAAGTCTCTTTCTGGTGGTTCTATCGAAGGATAAAGTTGAGTAGGGCATCGATATTTGGAATGGACCGCGAAGCGGTCCATGAAACAATATTTGATACCCTACAAACTTTATCCTTCGATAGAACCACCAGAAAGAGACTTTAAATCCTTATATTTACAGTCTTAAACTATTATTTCCATAGCTCAAAAATTTACCCTTTGATAGTGTTTATGGCATTTATAAGACTAAAATTGAATTATATCGTTTGGTTCCGACAGGCATTTCGAACAGCCACTTGAAGTGGCGGAAATTTCCGCCAATTTATCAATGAACATACCAATAAAATGAGTTCCGTCTGATGAAGCATATATCTTGAGGTTTTTCCCGGTATGGAACTATAAATCATTTATTTATCTGTTGTTAAAAAACACCATGGTGCAAGGCAGTTTGGTTTTAATATTTGCTTCGTATGATTTCACACGCTTACACAATTCATAACGTGGCAGGATATTTAACGTAGTTGTGACGCGGCGTCCGATTCAACCCGCTTGTGTCAAGAGGTGTGTGACAAACAGAGAGTTTCTTCAATTTTGTGATCACTTGAGTTCTACTTTAATCAGTTCACGTTTGAAATTTCTTGAATACACGGATGTTTACATAGTATCCATGTCATTATTTCCGGATTTTAGAGATTTTTTCAAATGTATCGGACGTCGTTTCGAGGAACATGTACAAACACAGGTAGGCCCACTACTGTAAACGTTTACTGTACCGCTCTCAAAATGTTAGCTATATTTATATTGTTGATTTAAACACTTCAATAAATATTAGAGGTGTCTATAACAAGTATTGTAAAGCTACAATTGAAGGATTCCGTTTCATTGATATTTCGAAACACCCAAAACGTACATTGTGTATGTAAAAGTCTACTCTCGCCGATTCACAGTAGATTCTAGATAACGTACAGGACTTGTCTGTCCGCCGAGTGTGAACAAAAATGCATTGTCGTGCTATGTCGTTTTTGGTTACACTTATCCAACTCAAATACTGATGTTGTTCTGACATATTCTTTATCCATTCGCGTACAACCAAAGATGTTAAAAATACGAATATAATGTAGATCTAGGCTACATGTTGTAGAGAACAACACAGACTCACAGACCACACAACATGTAAACATTGCGACGTCATCGGAATGTGCAAAACTGTACATTGTACAACATTGGTTTATTACGCACGGAAGCATTGCTCAAAGAGGTACGGTAGTAACATAAACAATGTAACTTTTCTACATTTTATTACACACATACATGTATATGTGTTTAAACCTATTTTGATACATGTACATGTTTCATCGAACGTCACGTTCGGTTACTGAAAACACCAAAAGTTTCTGATTTGGACCATCATAAATTCATCCGCGCGGCTCCAAATTGCGCGTGACATACTCAATTTATCGAGAAATAAAGTTGAGTAGCCTTTGGTTTTGGATTGTGACCAAATTTGGCCATAAACATCCTTGGGGGAAGGGGAACAGAACTTGTATAAATTTTGACTCTGGCCCCCCGAGGGCAGGATGGTTGGGGCCCAATAGGGGAAATAGAGGTAAATCCTATAAATCACTTCTTGTCCTAGAGTTTTGCTTGGATTGTGACCAAATTTGGCCATAAACATCCTTGGGGGAAGGGGAACAGAACTTGTATAAATTTTGGCTCTGACCCCCTGGGGGCGGTAGGGGTGGGGCCCAATAGGGGATTTAGAGGTTAATATTAAAATTCCTTTAGAAAAGAAACAATGAACCTGTATTCAGAACATTACTTGGCATTACAAACCAGGTGAGCGATACAGGCCCTCTGGGCCTCTTGTTTAAATTTAGCAGGATTACCATGAACTTCACATTGTTTAAATTTTGCAGGATGACCTTTACCTTCTATTTTTTTCTCATTTTGCAGGATGACCTTGACCTTCCAGTGAAGATCAAAGCAGGCCATATAGGTAAGTTTTGTCTGAAGACCTTCCACTGTTATAGCCACATGTACACTGATCATTGATCATTCTATAACTACAAACATAATGAAATTCAAAATAAAAAATAACCCATAGAATTTTTGAAATAGTAGAGAGATGAAATTTAAATTATTGTGCTAACTATTGGCTGACATACATGATAGTATATAAAAGTGGTAGTTTATGCTCTTGTTTGAAGGGAGTTAGACAAAAAATGTACACGCTTCACATACACTACCCTGCATACACAATCTATTCAACAAACTGATGTATATTTGTGCTGCAATGGTCATACTTCACTGACCAAAAAACCTAAAATATTATACATCCTGAATTGGTGTACAAATCTAATTATCTTTCTCTGTAGGGGTTAGGCCATTAGCCATGTGATGTGGGCGTTGTCTAGATACAACTGTAACCTTTTTACCTGTGATGACTCAGATTACAGATCAGGAATCTCGTTAAATTATATTTACCTGTTGATGATTGAGAAGAATTACGTACTGAAAATATCATTGTAATGTCTTGACACATGTTGGATTAATTTGACTTAATTTTATGAATGTTTCAATATATAAATATGCTATACGATTTATCAGGGATTCTCAACTTCAAAAGTATTAAAAGCAAAATCAGAGTAGTTGTATAGAAAAAATGTCTCATGGGAAATATTTTTTATTGATTTGCTAGAAATATTATGGAGTAAACAAAAGCTTCTGACAGTTTGCCTATAATTTGAGCACAAATAATTATTAATTGTAAATTATTTATAAAAAAAAAAGAGAAGAAAATCCAGAAGAAATTTGTAGACACACATTGTTATATTGTCTATGAAAATCCAGTTTGCAGTATATTGTGTGATATTGTTTGCTTAAACATCTTAATCAAGACAGAACAACCTTTGTTAGGATTAAAAATATATTAAGATCAAGGAAGAAAATATTAAGAACAAGATAGGATTATCTATAACAGATATGACATTGCTACTTTAGTAGTGGGGATTGTTATCTGTATTATAAAGGATATATAAAGATTAAGCTGTCTGAAGTGACCTCTGACCTGTCAGGCCCATATCATTATCATGTGATGGTGACTGTACATACTTATGATGGAGCTTGTCTGGCTGTCTGCTGTGTGGGAGGAAGACTCTGTCTGTCAGCAGTTTATTAAGTTCATAAAAGTATATACTGTAGACAAGTCATTTTTTGTTCAATTAAATATCATGAATTTCGTACTAGGTGATTTGAAAAATTGCAATAATGAATTGCTGTGAAATGTTTCTAAATCGTAACAATAGAAGCGTATGACTCTAAATCACCATAAAAAAGTTGTTACGCATGAAAGCATGAAATTAAGTTGCCGTAAAAAAAGTTGCACCACAAGATGTATAAATCTATAAATAGGTAAGTTTTATGTTACCGTATTTCACCGCAAATAAGACCCCCCTCCCAGAGAAGAAATAAAGGTCAAAGTGGTGGGGGTCTTATTTGCGGACAACCCGCCTGATAACATCGATCTATGAGGTCGCCATCTTGGATTTTTTAATGTCCTGTCATTGTTGTAACAGTCGTATGACAGATGGGTAATAGCAAGATGTTCAAGTATTTATAATAATAATGAAGACGTATGAGTAAAATTAAATCAAATGTTATGACAAATTAAAATACAAACAATAGCCTACTAGGGCAGTTGTAACTAAGTCTGAGAGGGAAACGCACATTTTGATTTTTTGCAAGAGTCACACGGCCATTTACCAATGAATCAAAACGAAGAAACAGCATCATAAGCAATATCATTTTAATCCAGAAGTTTTAATAGTCGTATAGTTATTTTAAAATATTCAAATTCGGTTATTGTTTACGATCAGAACTACATCTCTGTCTTAGTAAACACGTGAATCAATCGCCGTGAATCGGAAGGACGATTGCCGTTCAGACTCGGGCCTATTTAAAATTTACTAGTACTGCAAACGTTTACATATCAAGTTCGTTCATAAACAGAAGAATTTACGTACGTTTGTCTCAGCCAAATGAGCAAACGATCGTGATTTAACTTCAACGTGCCGACATGCACTGATGCAGTTGTTTGTAACATCGTACACACATGTGTAGGAAAATGGTGCCGGGTTGAAGCCATACTTTCACATGTTCACACTGGGTCGTGTTTGGGAATTTGATCGGTCGGGCTATTGATACGACGATAGTTTGATAATATTTCATATATTAATCCAAGTAGGGTTAACTGCATTAAAACATCGTAGCAAGTATTTTTGTATCCAGAGTAAAATACGAAACTTTGCGGCTAATCATATTATACTGACTGCGTAAACAAAACATGGCGGCCGAAATGTAAAGCATGGTTTCTCTAACTGATCATGAACTACAGGTACGTTACGTTCACAAATAAACATATTTGAAACTGTAAATCTTTTAAGCAAATGTTTTAGGTAATGATTGTATTGGGTTAGAATCCACGACTGCAGAAACGACCTGCATCAATGACGAATATCTTTGCCGATTCATGTAAAAAATGACAAGCTGTACGAACATTAAAACGTGTTGACCATGCCGATATGAAGTGTTCATGGAAACATATATCGGCGTATTTTGTTGAAAATAACCTCCAATTAAATATGACCACTGTCCACAATTCGTAGCTATTGATAATTAAATTAAATCACCCGTGAATTAACTTGAATTAAATGACAAAAATAACAAGCACACAAACAGTTGTTTACTACGTGATTTTTCTATGCCGATAAAACAAACAAAAAGAAGTTCCGATACAAAGTCATTTTGGTGATATTTTTAAATACTCCATTGCTCAAATCCATCATCCAGTAAACTGAAAAATAGGTGGGGGGTCTTATTTGCAGACACCCCCCCTAAGTCTGAAAATGTGTCAAAATAGGTGGGGGGTCGTATTTGCGGGAGGGGTCTTATTTGCTGTGAAATACGGTATGATGTTTTCAGTCCCAAAGAGAATGAGGGTCTGTTGTGTTTAATCATTCATTTACCCCTGAAATTTCATAATGGACTGTTCTAGCCCTTGATTTAGGGGAGTCTAAACGTGTCTTCAATGGTAAATGAGTTAAGATGTCCCATTATTTTATCCCTAACACCCCATTTGATTTCTGGAATATGAGTTTGAAACCTATTTGATGCAGTTATTTGATTTTACTTCCGGAACTGATGACTTCCTCATCCTTAAATGACGCTGGACATAAAACAGCGAGACAGTCCCACGCTGGACATAAAACAGCGCAGCAGTCCCATGCTGGACATAAAACAGAGAGGCAGTCCCATGCTGGACATAAAACAGAGAGGCAGTCCCATGCTGGACATAAAACAGTGAGGCAGTCCCATGCTGGACATAAAACAGAGAGGCAGTCCGATGCTGGACATAAAACAGTGAGGCAGTCCCATGCTGGACATAAAACAGCGAGGCAGTCCGATGCTGGACATAAAACAGCGAGGCAGTCCCATGCTGGACATAAAACAGCGAGGCAGTCCCATGCTGGACATAAAACAGAGAGGCAGTCCCATGCTGGACATAAAACAGACAGGCAGTCCCATGCTGGACATAAAACAGAGAGGCAGTCCCATGCTGGACATAAAACAGAGAGGCAGTCCCATGCTGGACATAAAACAGCGAGGCAGTCCCATGCTGGACATAAAACAGCGAGGCAGTCCCACGCTGGACATAAAACAGTGAGGCAGTCCCATGCTGGACATAAAACAGCGAGGCAGTCCCATGCTGGACATAAAACAATGAGGCAGTCCCATGCTGGACATAAAACAGAGAGGCAGTCCCATGCTGGACATAAAACAGCGAGACAGTCCCATGCTGGACATAAAACAGCAAGGCAGTCCCATGCTGGACATAAAACAGAGAGGCAGTCTGATGCTGGACATAAAACAGCAAGGCAGTCCCATGCTGTGACTGTACTGACTATGATTGTTACCAACATACTAACACAGATATACATGTATATTGTGTAGGTTCTTGATATATACAAAATAACAAATATACCTACTCAGCATCTACATGCTGAACCTCTGTTGTTTATGTTTCTGGAGGAGACTAGAGTATTCATCTCTGTGACTTTCTGTCTATTCTCTTATTACTTAAGGGGACTAGAGTGTTCATCTCTGTGACTTTTTGTCTATCCTCCTATTACTTGAGGAGACTAGAGTATTTGTCTCTGTGACTTTCTGTCTATCCTCCTATTAGTAGATGAGACTAGAGTATTCATCTCTGTGACTTTCTGTCTATCCTCCTATTACTAGAGGAGACTAGAATTCATCTCTGTGACTTTCTGTCTATCCTCCTATTAGTAGATGAGACTACAGTATTCGTCTCTATGACTTTCTGTCTATTCTCTTATTACTTAAGGGGACTAGAGTATTCATCTCTGTGACTTTTTGTCTATCCTCCTATTACTTGAGGAGACTAGAGTATTTGTCTCTGTGACTTTCTGTATATACTCCTATTAGTAGATGAGACTAGAGTATTCATCTCTGTGACTTTCTGTCTATCCTCCTATTACTTGAGGAGATTACAGTATTCGTCTCTATGACTTTCTGTCTATTCTCTTATTACTTGAGGAGACTAGAGTATTTGTCTATATGACTTTCTGTCTATTCTCCTATTACTAGAGTAGACTACAGTATTCGTCTCTATGACTTTCTGTCTATTCTCCTATTACTATGTATAAGGGACTAGAGTATTCGTCTCTGTGACTTTCTGGTCTGTCTATCTATCCACCTGAAGTTTGTCAGTGACCTGACAGCTTAATTTCCACACAGATTAAAAAGTAACAAACTTCAAACAAGTATAGGCAATCAAAATTGAATTTCAGGGTCATAAAGTCAAGGTCAAAGTCACTGCTACTATAATGTTTATAAAGATAAAATCATTGGCAGTGGGTTCACCTCTTTATTTTGTCATGGATTGTATCCAAACTTTACACATATAGGCTATATGAGAGACTCAAAATATCTTGGACATGTGTAGGGTCACCACTTTTGTAGTGTCATAAAAACAGTTGACAGCACTTTCTTAGACTTTAATTGGCTTCATTTATCAAGGATATTTAAAAGCATATTTTCCCTCTAAGTCACATCATAAATAGTCTGACATAAGTTGTGGGCATCAGTATTATGTGGTATGCGCAATAAGTGGTAGGCTTGATTATTCTTTGTACATCTCCTTGGACAATGACCTTTGTACATCTCCTTGGACAATGACCTTTGTACAGCGATCTCCTTGGACAATGACCTTTGTACATCACCTTGGACAATGACCTTTGTACATCTCATTGGACAATGACCTTTGTACATCTCCTTGGACAATGACCTTTATACATCTCCTTGGACAATGACCTTTGTACATCACCTTGGACAATGACCTTTGTACATCTCCTTGGACAATGACCTTTGTACATCTCCTTGGACAATGACCTTTGTAGTGATAGAGTAAGCTACTCTATAGTTGCTAATATTTGCTGGGTTTTTAATTTCGCTAATTTCGCAGATCAGTCCAAATTAAAACACTGTGAAATTTATCAAAAACATGGTTTGACATATTTTGGCCTTTGATATGAATGACACTTTAAAAGGCTACAAAGATAATTCACGAAAATAAACCCTTGTGGATATGTTCCAATCAGTAAATCACAAAGTTTTACACCTGCGGAGGACTCGGGGTTTTCCTCTTTCTAAACCTTGCACCTGCACAATGACCCTGTATGTGGTAGGATGTAAAGCAAAGACAAAGACCCAATATTAATTTTATTCCCATTTTCAGTATCATTCTAATACATCCTCACCTAGTAATGTCAGAGATTTCAATGTGAAATTATTAATTTTTTAAATGAAATATGCTATGTTTGATCAAAATTTAAAGCCAAGAAAAGTTCATCACTAGACTCTGCCTAGCTATGTACCTTTCCTACAGTAAATGGCTGTGTTGTTATGGTAACAGTTGTGATGGTAACATTATTGTTCAGTAACAGCTGGTGTTAATGGCTAGTTATTATACAGTCATGTATCTGTAACTTTGTCAGCGTAAACTGCATTGGCAGAAAAGTGATTATTTTCACAGAAATAATGTATTTGAAGATCCCACGACTTTTAATTTTTCTGTTGTATAATTTTTTCAGGAGTTGTCTAAGATTAGGCAAATTTGTTAATCAGTTTTAGTAATTAACTCTCTTCAACAAGTAGGGCTAATTTATGGGATCAGCTTGTCTTTCTGTAGCAAAAAGTGTCTGGAGATCTAGAACTCCTCCTTAACTACTGAGTCAATGTCAGAGAAACTTCACAACAATGGTGGAGACAGTGGATGAGTGATACATATAGTATGTGTAGGTGTGCATGCAGGTCATTGTGATAACGATGACATTGAAGATGAGTACCATTTCATAATTAAATGCAATAATTACTCCGATATTAGAAATCTTTTTATCATAAGATATTATTATCCCCTGCCCAACGAAGTTGTAACCATGGAAACATTGCTGAAAATGGCAGATTTTTGTGTAAGAATCGTTTTTGGAGCACAACTCTAAAACCAGCAGAGATATTTCCATGAAACTTCATAGACACATTGTTCTTATGGTCTGGTAGTGCCTTTTGCTATTTTTAGGTTTTCATTTTTTTGCACTTTTTCCGTAACCATGGAAACATTGCTGAAAATATCATAGTTTTGTACCAGGTTTGTTTCCGCAGCATAACTGGAAAACCGGTAGAGATATATGCACAGAACTCCATAGGCACATTAGTCTTATGATCTAGTAGTGCCTTTTGCTATTTTAAGGTTTTCACTTTTTGTACTTTTTAGCCCACCATCATCAGATGGTGGGCTATTCAAATTGCCTTTCATCCGTGGTCCGTCGTCCGTCCTTCCGTCCGTCCGTCCTTCCGTCTGTCCGTCCTTCCGTCCGTTAACAATTCTTGTTACCGCTATATCTCAGAAAGGACCCTAGTTGTGCATATTGCATTTTGGTACCAATCGGTGAACAAGATGCCAAGACGCCATCTTGGATTTTGATAGTTAAAGTTTGTTACCGCTATTTCTCAGAAAGTACGGAAGGGATCTCTCTCAAATTTCACATGTAGGTTCCCCTAGGGGTTTTGTTGTGCATATTGCATTTTGGGACCAATTGGTCAACAAGATGGCCGACAGGCTGCCATTTTGGATTTTGACAATTAAAGTTTGTTACCGCTATTTCTCAGAAAATGCTGAAGGGATTCTTCTCAAATTTCACTTGTAGGTTCCCCTTGGGCCCTAGTTGTGCATATTGCATTTTGGGACCAATTGGTCAACAAGATGGCCGACAGGCCGTAATTTTGGATTTTGACAATTAAAATTGTTACCACTATTTCTCGGAAAGTGCTGAAGGGATTCTTCTCAAATTTCACATATAGGTTCCCCAAGGGCCCTAGTTGTGCATATTGCATTTTGGGACCGATCGGTGAACAAGATGGCCGACAGGCCGTCATCTTGGATTTTGACAATTAAAATTGTTACCACTATTTCTCGGAAATTGCTGAAGGGATTCTTCTCAAATTTCACATATAGGTTCCCCTAGGGCCCTAGTTGTGCATATTGCATTTTGGGACCAATTGGTCAACAAGATGGTGGACAGGCCGCCATCTTTGATTTTGACAATTGAAGTTTGTTACCGCTGTTTCTCATAAATTACTGAAGGGATCTGTCTCAAATTGCATGTGCATGGGCCCCTAGGTCCCTGGTTATGCATATTGCATTTTGGTACCAATCGATGAACAAGATGGCCGACAGGACGCCATCTTTGATTATGACAATTGAAGTTTGGTACCACTATTTCTCAGAAAGTACTGAAGGGATCTGTGTCAAATTCCATGTGCAGGTTCCCCTAGGGGTCTAGTTGTGCATATCACATTTTTGGACCGAAAGGTGAACAAGATGGCCGACAGGCCGCCATCTTGGACTTTGATAGTTGAAGCTTAATTTAAAATTGTTACCATTTTTTCTCAGAAAAGTACTGAAATGATCCGTCTAAAATTTGATATGTAAGTTCCCCTAGGACCTTAGTTGTGCATATTGCATATTCAGATCGGTCAAAAAGATGGCCGATAGGTAGCTATCTTGTTTTTTGATAATTGAAGTTTGTTACTGTTATATATCTCAGAAAGTACTTAAAGGATCATTCTCAAATTCCATATGTAGTAATATGTAGTAAAAGTTTGAAAAGCAGAGAAAAGATCCCTCTTTCCTTTGTCAGACATATCATTCTTTGGTGGGCGCCAAGATCCCTCTGGGATCTCTTGTTTCATACACATAAGTCTCCACAATCAAACTTACTTCAGCTTTGATATCTCCATTGGCGGGGGATCTGAATGACTATGTCTTGTCATAATAAACCTAGCATGGCCAAATTTATTCAACTTCAGGAAACAAGAAATAAAAAAGAATTATCTAATTTAGGAAAATTTATAGTTTTGGCCATGAAAAAAAGAATAAATACTGTTTGAAACAAACGTAGAAACACCCTCTACCCTAGCGTAGCATTCCTGCACATGTTGGGTGTATCTGTACTATGTATGTGTGTCTGTGTGTTAAATATGTGATTGTATATTAAGTTTTGTTGCACTGTATATACATATTAATGCACATTTTCTGATGAACCCTAAGGTAGAAAATCCAAGAGGAGTTGTATGGTTGATAAACTAGCATTTAGTCATAAACCACAAAGTCAGTTTTAAATATTTTATATGGTAGATTGTTGTGTATATATGTATGCATACTTTTAGTGCATACTAAGCTAATGAATGTTATTTAATGATTTTGAAAATAATTGTCTAACGATACAAAACCTATACCGGTAAGTGTATATAGATGACTGTAGCTAACAGAACATTGTGATGTTGGAAGAACAACTCTATCTCAAGATGGCTGTCACATAACTGATTTATTGCATTTACGCAGGAGTCGCTTATGAACACAAAACAAAACAATGACAGGGCCGCTTAGGCACTTAAATAGAACTCAATATGTTACAAATATTTCTGTATCATTCACGCAATGAGGTTTGTGGTTTTGGGAGAATTCTTTATAGCATGTGTTTGGTTGCACCCTCAACTGAAGTTTTAGCAAATATTTGATATTCAAGTTGCATTTAATCAGAAAAAGCATATTTTATATCCTCTTTAAAAAATGTGTTTTAAATGATGAAGTATTTCTTAGAATATCTATTACTTATTACTATAGGTTAAAACAACTCCCAAAAGCTTATACAAACACAATGCAGGACTATTTATCTTAAGATTAAAACCTTGGCATGCCTCTCATATCCAACAATGGATATATTGGGCTAGTTGAGGCAGTGTGATGCAAATCAGAATCAAGTGACTGTGACCTATATTTCCCCCAATATAAAAGATAAATAGAGAATACATGGTTAGTATCTTACAATACAAGGTTTATTTTGGTGCGAGACTTAGGAAAGCCGAGATGACAAATTCATGTGATCGTATTGACGGATAAAGCATTTCGCATTGACGGATAAAGCACAAGTTTATCCGGCAGTAGTTATCTGTCAGTATGTGGGACAGTTACAGGATAAATTGTATTATATGGGTCCAAGAAATTCTACATTATGTTACATAGTATATTACATAAAGGTACTTTAAAGTGAATAGTCGGGCAAAGAAAACCAGTCTAAATGCGTTCATTGGCCTTCCAAAAGTTCTCACATATTAATACGACGGTCAAGTTCTACTTAGTTTCCCAGTTCTGACCATTAAAGTAAAGAAAAGTTGAAAGCATTGAAAGCGAGGCTGCATGGAAATGTAACCACGGATATAGTGAGCCGGGAGGACGTTTTAGAATTTCCATACTTTAAATTAATTTCTTCGTACGCAGACAGATTTTGACGAGAGATTTTATTTTTCCATTTCATAAGAAATTATACTGGATACATTCACACCATTTTTACCGACTTTAGCCATCCTTGCCCGACTGTTCACTTTAATTTGTCTTGTGGTTTTCAGTACTTGATTAACATATTTTGTTAATTATATTTTCAGGAAAACTGACACTGAAGATCCCCTGGAAGAACCTGTATACTGAACCTGTGATAGCCTCCATAGATGGCGTGTATGCTCTGGCCGTCCCTAATATTGGTAATTATTTACCCCTGAAATTCATAATGGATTGTTCCAGCATTTGAATCAGCAGAGTTTACTTGTGTCTAAAGGGGTGGATGGGTTAAACATGACTCAAAGTGGAGTATGCTTCGGTGGCTTTTATACCTTAGTTACATGTTGGCAACCAAGTACAGTATAACACCGTTATAACAAATCTCTGGGGACCAACAACATCTCTTTGTTGTAAGCAGAGTTCATTATACACTTATTACAGACATCTTGTTGGAACTATGATGGACGTTATATCAGTGAATTTGTTGTAAGCGTGTTTGTTATCAATGTGTTTTACCATATTGGCCTAATGATATCGGCATGCATGGTAGAAGCAAAAATCTGTATACGACATAATATGGACAGAGCGAAATCCAAAGAACTTTACTTTAAGTTGAATAAATGATGTCAATTTTTAGCCCACCATCATCGCTTTTCGTCCGTGGTCCTTCCGTCCGTCCTTCCGTCTGTTAAAATTTCTTGTTACCGCTATTTCTCCAAAAGGGCTGAAGGGATCTTTCTCAAATTTCATATGTATGTTCCTCTAGGGCCCTAGTTGTGCATATTGCATTTTGTGACCGATCGGTGAACAAGATGGCCGCCATCTTGGATTTTGATAGTTAAAATTTGTTACCACTATTTCTCAGAAAGTACTGAAGGGATCTCTCTCAAATTTCAGATGTAGGTTCCCCTAGGGCCCTAGTTGTGCATATTGCATTTTGGGACGGATCGGTCAACAAGATGGCCGCCAGGCAGCCATCTTGGATTTTGACAATTGAAGTTTGTTACTGCTATTTCTCAGAAAGTACTGAAGCAATCTCTCTCAAATTTCATAAGTTGTGCATATTGCATTTTGGGACCGATCGGTCAACAAGATGGTCACCAGGCAGCCATCTTGGATTTTGATAGTTAAAGTTTGTTACCGCTATTTCTCAGAAAGTACTGAAGGTATCTCTTTCAAATTTCATGTGTAGGTTCCCCTAGGGCCTTAGTTGTGTATAATGTATTTTGGGACGGATCGATCAACAAGATGGCCGCCAGACCGCCATCTTGGATCTTAATAGTTAAAGTTTGTTACTGCTATTTCCCAGAAGTAACTGAAGGGGTCTGTCTCAAATTTCATATGAAGGTTCCCCTAGGGCCCTGGTTGTGCATATTGCATTTTGGGACAGATCGGTCAACAAGATGGCCGCCAGGCAGCCATCTTGGATTTTGATAGTTACTGCTATTTCTCAGAAAGTACTGAAGTGATCTCTTTCAAATTTTATATGTATGTTCCCCTAGGACCTTATTTGCATATTGTATTTTAGGACCGATCAGTCAACAAGATGGCCGACAGGTAGCCATCTTGGATTTTGATAGTTGAAGTTTGTTACTGCTATTTCTAAAAAAAGTAATGAAGTGATCTGTTTCATATTTCATATATGTTGTATGTTTGAAAAAGTTTGAAAAGCAGAGAAAAGATCCCTCTTTCCATTGTCAGACATAGATCATACTTTGGTGGGCGCCAAGATCCCTCTGGGATCTCTTGTTTAAAATTATTTTCTGATTACTCTTTGCAACATGTTTTATAAACAGCTGCAGTATCCATTCTGAATGTCAAAATGTCAATCTGAAGAACCAAAAGAAAAAAAAAATAGAAAGAAAGAGAAAGAATGAAAAAGAAAGAAAGAACAACAACAAAATCAAGGAAGTGCAAATTACAGAAAACTGTATAACATGCTCAAACATAATAATTCCATCAATGCTCAAGAGACAGTTGGTTAAGATAATTGCTTGATGACAAATTTTAGCCTAGAAATCAGCTGCTATTTGTTTGAACATGTAGTCAATAATCTGTGAGACAAATCCTTATCTTGTTGTTATAGTACAAAACTTTTGTATATTTCAGCCATTAAGTACAAAACTTTTGTGTATTTCACCCATTAAGTACAATACTTTTGTGTATTTCAGCCATAAAGTACAATACTTTTGTGTATTTCAGCCATTAAGTACAATACTTTTGTGTATTTCAGCCATTAAGTACAAAACTTTTGTGTATTTCAGCCATTAAGTACAAAACTTTTGTGTATTTCAGCCATTAAGTACAACACTTTTTTTTTATATTTCAGCCATCAAGTACAATACTTTTGTATATTTAAGCCATCAAGTACAATACTTTTGTATATTTCAGCCATTAAGTACAATACTTTTGTGTATTTCAGCCATTAAGTACAAAACTTTTGTGTATTTCAGCCATTAAGTACAATACTTTTGTGTATTTCAGCCATTAAGTACAATGCCGAGAAGGAGGAGAAAGCCAAGCAGGAGGCGAAACAGAGACGTCTACAACAGATCGAGGAGGCCAAACAGTTGGAGGCCGAGAAAAGTAAGCAACAATTTATAATTTCCTCAAACATCCTCAAACATACTTCAGAATGATTATTTTGTCTTTGCATGTTACAGAGTTCTGATCCCGCAGGTAGGTATCTATTGTAACATCATTGTGTTGTGAGTGAAACTTGCATCATTTTCTTTGAAAATTATGATGTTACATTCGCCAACACATGGCGTCACAATCAATACCTTCCCACAAGGGCAGATAACTTGGGAAGATGCCTAGATGGAATAGCCAATTAATACAGCTATTGTTATTGCTGCTCAACCATGTGACCCAGTTCCATCATTTGGATGTTTCGACCCAAATCTATGATTTCTCTCATGTGATGGGTTTAGAAATGTTTGAATAATGCTTTGTTAGCATTTATAGGTGTATCAAAAAAAAATTACCACTTACTAAATGAAAAATAAATTAAATCGTGAATGTAATAGAAACACAATAAATTTATTTCTGAAAATAATTGGTATAATGTATAATTAATTTTAATATTGGTCATGTAGGACAAATATGAAATATGGTTTTATGGAATTTGTCATTTGATATTTTATTTTCAATAGCCAAACCTAAGGATCCGAAAAAAGACTCTTTCGCTGAGAAAATGGCTACACAGATCATAAAGAACTTACAAGTTCATGTGAAAAACATACATGTTCGTTATGAGGACTCGTACACCAATCCCAAACGTCCATTTTCGCTCGGGGTCACTCTTCAGGAACTTCTCTTCCAGGTAACTAATACACATAAAACTTACTTTTTAATGAATTTCATAGCTCCAGACAGAATTATCATGTGAAATGATCCTGTATGATATTATTATTATCAAATCCTTTGATGATAAATTTGGATTTAAATCATCCAAGTTACTTTTCTCAAAAGAAAGCTTACCTGTTATTTTTTTCAGACAACTGATGAGAACTGGACTCCATGTATCCTAAAAGAGGCTGTTACACAAATTTACAAGGTTAGTGACAGGCCAGTATTATAGTGTCAACATACTGAAATATCAATGTAAAGCTCCTCAAGGCCAGTCATATATCACAAGCCCTCCCTCTATGGGCCTCAAGTTTGAATCCCAGTTGGCAGGTGCTATCTTTTCCTTCCACCTCCTTAAAGGATTTGTGCAGCCAAAATTTTTTTTTTATAATACGTCAGGATAATGCTTTGGATGAATGAAAAATTAAGTCCCACCCAACGAATCGCCTAGCTTTTAGCGCTATCGGTTGGTTGTTCGGATCAGTCTGGACTGAGATTTAGATAGCATATGATGTAAATTTCAGTGTAATAAAAAACAGTATAATGTAACACTATCTTTTTACGAGTAAAATCCCAAAATATAGCATGAATATATCTAGAATCCGTGTTTTTAGTTCAAACTTCTGCTATAACGATGCAAACACGGCACAGTTTTTGAGTAAAAATAAAATGTGGACGGTTATCAGTTATGTGATACTGGAGTAACAGTACCGAACTTATACCGAAAATAATATGTATATCTATATTGTTGCCTTTGAAACTTTATCCATAACGTTTACTAAAAAGCAGAAATTCATCAATGGTATTTCTGATATATGTTCCTAAATCACAGTTTAAGTGTAGATTTAAATTCATTATTTCAAAATTATACTAAATCCTTAAAATATTATAGTATATTCATTGTCGACCGTTTTGTATATCATACCAAGATTAATAGTATGATATATGAACATTTATCGTATAATCCAAAAAGTAACCACATAAAGTGTTCAAATGAAAATTGAAATTACTTGTATACAGGCATTATGAATAGATATAATATCTTGTACCTTTTTAAAAATATACTAAGTGATATTTAAATAAGCATATTTAGTGTGATAATGTTGTAACCCTTCTTGTATGACTATACATGTACATTTAGATTCGAAACGGTGAAAATACATGCTTAGAATTTTTACTAATGCCTTAGAAATTACGGAAGATTGCTATATGCCACGATTCCGTAATTAGAGTACTAGACTGGAATAATTTTGAAGGTTAAACCTTTAGTTGAAACAGTTCGTAGAACCATTTTTGTTTCTGAATAAGTCACCTTCCATTTTTGTTTTACCTGTGTACGACATATATATATGTGTATGTAATATATATTCCTAGGTATGATCAGGTATATTTTACTTCCATTTGCTTTTACATCTTCATTTTAAAAATGGAGGTGACAATAAAAAACCTAGAGCATAGATGTACGGGGTTTCCATAATTCAAATCACAATCCAATTAACGGATGTCCTAAAATGATTGACAGAAAGACAATAGCAAATACCCAATAAAGTCCACCGAATAGCAAATTGCCCGCAGCCAGGTAATTACAGGTGAGGTCGATGAATGGTGTTGTGTACAAGTAAACAACATCCTGGTCAAGGTATTACATAACCATCAAACCAAAGGCATGCAATTATATATCTATAATAATCGGTGTATCTACTCGTATATCGATTAAAAATTGAAAGCGACCTCACGGTCTAAAAATATAGTTTGTTTTGCTTAATATCTCAATTATTTGATCTTTTATAATATCAAAGGTAAATTCTTTCTACCACATGTTGAAACGTTTTACGGTATTGTAATAAATGTATCTCGATTTATTCGGTTAGCAACACACAACACAATGTTTGTAATGATCAATCATCGGTGTGTACGTATGTCAAGCATCATATCCTTGATGCTTTAATCAAGGATTTCTTAAATTGTTACGTTAAATTTCATTTTACAGTCACAAACTTTGCAATTCACAATGTATCAAAGATACAGACTACAGGAAAATATTATCTAATTAAAGCTTATTCGTTGCTGAACTCCTCGACAAAAAATCTGAAACTTTTATTTCTGTGTGGATTTTCTTTCATAATTACACGAAGATACCTGCTATAAGAGCATAAATTAGAGTATTTGAAACATCGAATTTCACTCTTTTAGTTATTTATATTTGAGCCAAAGTTATTGTACGATTAACTTCACTCAAAAGTAATCATAAAAAATCTTTGATCGGCTTTTCCTTTGACCGTTGATGTAAGTGATAGCACATCAGTTATAGTACAGCTATAAGCCACGGACTATTATGACATCACACGGTTTAGAGCTAGAAAATATGCATAATCGGGTGGTCAGAAAATTTGACCTCGATATCGGCGGTTTACAGGTTATTCCGGTTGCGCGCGGCACGGAGAGGTTTCTACATGGTCTAATAAAGCCATTTCCAGCATAAACTGAAATTATCATTTTTGACTGCACAAATCCTTTAAAGTGAATAGTCGGGCAAAGAAAACCAGTCATTAAAGTTTATGTTTAGTTTAATACATATTGTTAATTGTATTATATTTGATTGACAGCTCGTCCGACTCGACTCCCTGGCTGTGTACTGGAACAGTAGCTCTGAGTGTCTGGATGGAACAGACAAGGCTGCTATACTGGTAGGTCAAAGGTCATCACCATAACAACATGATTATAATGTATCTAGAGCAAAGGTCATCACCATAATGGTATGATTATAACATAAATAGGTCAAAGTTCATCACCATAATGGTATGATTATAACTATTTAGGTCAAAAGCCATCACCATAATGGTATGATTATAACATATTTAGGTCAAAAGCCATCACCATGAGATTTTAATGTATCTAGGTCAAAGGTCATAATGATGTATCTAGGTTAATGGTTTACTGATAACAATTTAATGCGGTTGTTGCTTATATAAGGGTCACAGTTCATCACCGTTACACATCTATAGACTACATATTGTATGTATCTTGTTTCAAAGTTCATCAACATGTTATGAGGGTTACTATGCACATTATTAGGTCAAGAAAAGGTCATTCCAATATGAACAGGATGATTGTACAGTCATATATTAAAGGTCAAAGATTATAAACACAAATAATACAAATTGTTAAAATAAAATTAATGTGCGGTTAAAAGTCAAATTTTTACATTGCAGGAGTTGATGTTAATCACTGAGGACTTTAATAAATTATTTAATAGATTATGAATTGTATGTGATTTATAATTTGGACTTTAATAGATTATGAATTGTGTGTGATTTATAATTTGGACTTTTTATTAATTAATAGATTATGAATTGTGTGTGATTTATAATTTGGACTTTAATAGATTATGAATTGTGTGTGATTTATAATTTGGACTTTAATAGATTATGAATTGTGTGTGATTCAGTATTTTCATTTGTTTCAGGAGAGACTGAAGACAGATATTGCTAGTAAAGACAAAAAGACACAGAGCCAGTATTGTAAGTCATAATTCTAATTTACAATCTTCTTTAAAATTTTGATATAATCGAGACTATAGATAATAAAGACTTTATATCTTACATTCACAGTGATCTGACAATCAAAATTGTAAACCACTCCATTTTTAACGTCTAAAATATTTCATCATATCTTAGAATATATAAATTCACAAAAAGGCCTCTTTCTGACAACCATGCATTCATGTAGCTTGATACAATTGTTCACAAAACACTTGAATTTGAGTTCTATTTTGCATTGTATCTCTCCCGTGAGAGAATATTGAAATCATATCATGAAACCTATATTTGTACTTACTGTCATATACCAATATGTCACGTCCCTCATTGATACCCCATATTCGCTGTACTTAGTGCCCAGGGTGAATAAACTAAGTGGAGCGCTTATTAGGGTGGATGCAAAACCTCTAAAAAAGTCTGTCATATATTTCAACTCTTTCGGTACTTGTGGCACATTGATCTGTCACAGTAAACAAGCAAATTCCTTCTTTCCTTCGAGATGCATTATTATTTTATATGTAAAAGTCTTATGAGTTCATGTAATATGAGATATAACACTGATGTTATAAGTAAAACCATGAGATAGAGAGGGCCTTTTAATTATTTCCCCAAAGGAGGGGACAGGTTCTTATAAGGGGTCAGGGGCGCTAATTATAGCAAATACAGTAATAGTGAAAGAGGCACTTTTGTCTTCAGACATTTCTAGTTTCATTTACATATGTTTTCAGATTTTACAATATGTTATCTTTTCTGATGTTGCAGTGATCAAGCCCATCTCCCTGGTTTCACACCTTCGTCTGAACACGAAGCCAGAACAAACAAAGTTCACTGTACCTAAGATCTACCTCACACTCGTGTTTGATGATATCGCAGTCATGCTCTCCAAAATGCAGGTAGGTGCAGTCATGCTTTAAGAAAGTAATACTTGTACAAAACGTTGAAACTGTTGGACTTCATTGATCATTATGTGGTGTTAGAGTACTGGAAGTCTTTATTGAACCAGTTACTTTATTCCACCCAAGTGTGCAGTGCTCTAAGAATTTTAGTGATCACAATATAAACTTTTGTTTGTTTACAGTATACAGATATTCTAGAGATGTTGGAGGCCCTGGAGAGAATGACGCTCCGTGGTGTCTACAGGAAATACCGGCCGGAAGTTCCAGTACATAAACACTCTAAACAGTGGCAAGTATTCCGATCCACCTGTAAAATCTCTGTCTGTCCTTCATGTTACATACTAATAAATGTCCTTCATGTAACATAACATTAAATGTCCCTCTTGTTACTTAAGACCAAATGTCTCTTGTGTTACAGAATGTCAAATGTCATTCATGTGTTATAACATCAAATGTCCCTCATGTTACATAGCATCATATGTCCCTCATGTTACTTAACATCAAATGTCCCTCATGTTACATAACATCAAATGTCCCTCATATGACATAACATCAAATGTCCCTCATGTTGCATAGCATCAACTGTCCCTCATGTTATGCAATATCAAAAGTATTTCGCAATGTTGAACAAGTAAAATTAGAGGAAATTCATTCATCACATAGGAAAACTTTGAAGTCAAAAACTCTTAATTACAATTCAAATTTGAAGAAACTTTTATTGAAGAACATTTCTTCTGCAATATTCACTAATTTATATTTAGTGCGAATGTACTGTTATTTTCCTTGTGGAGTGTAGAGTCTGTGTACATCTGCTATGCGCAGATTCCAACTGTGCACGCAATACCGGAAGTCAGTGTCTTATAGCGTTTAATAAATTTCGCCATGATTTAGTGACACCAAACTTTCAAAAACATATATTAAGATATACTTGTCAGCGATAATCTACTATAAATTAACAACAGTGACATTTCACAGTGCTAAACGCATTTGTTTTGTGTATCATGACGTATCATACAAACTCTTGCATTGGTCACAATATTCTAAGCATCTGATCGACTTTGGAAACTTTCGGAACAATACAATGTAATTCAGGTTTATATAGTCAATAAAAGAAAGTGCCGAAAAGGATAACTTTAAGTACTGGCCACATATTTAATTTATTGCACATCATCCTAGGTCCTAGGTGTACATTGCACTATCTTTTACTAAACCCTGTGGCCATAGACCGCATTTGCTGCAGTTTTAATTAATATTTATAAAATTACACAGTTTTGAGATAGAGAAACAGAATAAAAACAACACATTATAAAATATCAGTCTGAGTGTCTGAGCTCTAGATCTAATGTACCCCAGAAAGGTGTTCAAGCATATAACACAGGTAATTAGTCACCACGTGCACAGAGACTGGACAGATTTCTAGCGGACGACTATTTTGAACAACGAAACAAGTTTATCGTATCAATATCAATATGATAATAAACAAATTTTTATGTAACAAAGAACTTCAAAATAGTTTCACATTTAAAGTTCTGATGAAGTAAAGGAAAGTATTTAATACAATGCACCAAGGGCGTAAACCATCTCTTTGCAATAGTCCCAAGGATAGTGAGCGAAAGTGCTACGTACACCTGTTGCAGAGGATGATTTTATAGCGGAAATTAAGGTTAGGAAGTATTTAGCAAGCACATAATGTCAAACAGACATATTTCTACTTTTTGTTGTTTTTTATTTAGGTGGCATTTTGCAATGACTAGTGTCCTTGAGGAGTCTATCCGCCGGCGGCGCCGCATGTGGTCCTGGGACCACATTAGTACTCATCGTAAAACTATGCGGGCGTACCGCGAGGCCTACACAAAGAAGCTTGACAGTAAAAAAGTCCCTGCAGATGTCCTGAAAAAGATAGAGGTTAATATTTGATATTTGTTGGTTTTGTGCAAATGAAGCAGATGTTAATGAAATCAACATATAGAAGATTTAGGGTTGGTAATTATTAATTGATACAGTGATTTTGAGATACTTAAATGTTAAGGTATAAGTTGCTGTCATTTAGTCCCACCTTTCGATGATTGCGATGCTAAAAATAAAAATAAAAATGTGACATCACAATCCTTGGAAGGTGGGACTAGTTGACGATAAAAATACTTTCCCAGCATCTTTTTGGTATTTCAAAAGTGATGCATTCGTTTTAATGGTTTAGATGTAGTATCTGATCTAGAAGGTTCTTGATCTGAACTTATTGTATGAAATGAATCAAACATTACAGAATATTAAAATGGTGCAGTAATATCTGTCAAATTAGATCTGCTTCAGACATGTGATTCTTGCTCTTTTCAGATGATTTTCTCAGATTGAACAATATTGATGAGAAACAAATAGATGTCACATGTGATCTGAAACATCATAAAATGGTCTTTTTAAAGTGAATAGTCGGGCAAAGAAAACCAGTCTAAATGCGTTCATTGGCCTTCCAAAAGTTCTCACATATTAATGCGATGGTCAAGGTCTGCTTACGTTTCCCAGTTCTGACCATTGAAATAAAGAAAAGGTGAAAACATTGAAAGCGAGGCTGCATGGAATTGTAACCACGGGCATAGTCAGCCGGGAGGAAGTTTTAGGATTCCTATACTTTAAATTAATTTCTACGTGCGCAGACAGATTTTGACGAGAGATTTTATTTTTCTATTCCATAAGAAATTATTCTGGATACATTCACACCATTTTTACCGACTTTAGCCATCCTTGCCCGACTGTTCACTTTAAACATTTTCCATCATAAGTCGAGATATTCCCTCTCTTTGTTGACGGGATGAATCACTTCCCTGGAATTATTACTTGATGCACTATATAATACCTTGTTTGGGATTCGCTGTTTTATATTAAAAAAAAATTATGATTGTAGGAATGTGAACGTGTTTTGGATGTTTTTAGTCTGACGTTGATGAGACAACAGGCAGAAGTTGAGGTATGTGATATAACTGTATAAAATTTGAAATAAAAATAAACTTAAGTTAACTTAAGTCTTAAACTTTCTCTATATGCCCCTGCTAGGATTAGAATCTGTAGTCCAAAGTCCTCTACCTCTGGGTCACAAGTTTGAATTCCATTGGGGCAGTTACCAGGTACTGACCAGCGTTTGTCTCTTTTACCAGCAAACCTTGTACCACCTATAAGACCTGGCATGTCCTTGATACTGGGGTTTCGAGATCCCAAAACTACATGGATAAAGTACAATTTACCGTCGATTAGTCCCATCTTCCGGTGATTATGATGTCACGAAACTCACGTCAAATGATGACGTCATAATCACCGGATGTCTACAGTAAATTGTACATTACCCACGTCGTTTTGGGATATCATTACACAGATAAGTTACCTCGGCTCTTATGTTACCTGATTTTAGTAAATAGTTTGGATAGAATATCCCAATCCTTTATACCCTCATATGAGGTCTGGTATTTTTGTATGCATGAAGAAATAAAGGAATGCAGTGTATATATATATAGCAAATGTGTTTAATATATAAGATACCACATACTCTTGATCTTTACTTAACTCCCTTGTTCAGGCTGCTAAATTGGGTGCGAAAAGAGAGAAAGAAAAGGAGGAGAAAGGCTGGTTTGGAGGACTGTTCGGAGGAAAGAAGAAAAAAGAAAGTCAAGCAAGCAAGGAAGGTGGAGATATTCGTGAGTGTTCAAGTGGACAGCTTTATACAAATCTTAGATCTGTATAAATGTTCTGGTGGGGTTTGACATTGGAGAAAGCTTTTGTCATACCCTTATGGTAGATTTGTCAAAACTTTCATCCAACTACAAAATAAAGTACATTCAAACATTGAAAGCCTAGAAACATATAGAACTAGCTATTTAGAAGTATTTCAGGGTTGTTATAACATATAGAGTGAAAAACTTGATCTGGCCCCGATTTCTCGAAATAAACTTAAGTCAAAACCGACTTACCGTATTTTTGCGCGTATAGTGCGCACCCGCGTATAGTGCGCAGGTACGTTTTTGAGTTTCATTTTGGAAAAAAAAAATATTTACAAAAAAAAATCTCAGTTTTTGTATCTTCGTTCACAACATTTTGCATTGCCTCCAAACACTTTTGAAGAACAAAATCAAATGGTTCTTATTGTTTATCAGTGCTTAAAACAACCTTCTGTTCATTAAAATTAACTGGCGAGAGGAGTTTGACACAATGATTGACACTTTGTTTACACAACGGCAGGCCTAGTTAGCTTGTGAATTGCCGGTGACACTATAATGAGGATATCAACAACGATGTTTCTACAATCAAATAATTAACCATACCTTGTGTAATTCCAAGTGGTATCAATCAAGTCTATTGTGTATCTGTTCGGCATTTAGAATTAATCATTGTCCAAGATATTAGCTGGAAAGCCGACTGAGTAGGCCAATCAAGCACAGGTGGCCGCCATATTTGATTACTGACTGCACGCTTCCGTATTCTCAATTATTTGAATTAGTATTGAAATCAGGATGATATCTTGCAGAACCATTTCAAAAGATAGTAATAAGAGTAAATTTTACAGTCATTCCATCATTTATAGTGCCGATTGGTCAGTGTTAATGTAGGAAGGTTTTAGTTTCGTATTTAATTTGCTGGCTCTGCATGTGGGATTACACTCACTTCCGTAAACATTTGCAAGTTCAAAAGTTTTCACATGCTGGAGAAACTTATTTATAAGGTAATCTGTCTAATGTGACGAATTAATTACACACTTATACATCATTTCAAGCTCCAGGCGATATTCATTTAGCCATTTAGATTTGGAGATACCTTACTGAAGATTCACGATCGTAACATGAATCCGGTCATGAACACACGTGCTCTCAAAACGGACTTTCAAGGAATTAAAGATAAAAAATTTCAAGAGATGTTTTCCTTTTATATTGAATATATGCATTGACCATTGACTTAAAGATCAAAGTATTTAATCATAATTATTTCACGACAACGTGTACAAAATGTTACTGCACAGCTAGGACCTGCCGGTCGGTGCATGATCATAACCCTGGACCTGGCCATGCCTTGTACCTGCGTATAGTGCGCACCCCCAACTTTTCAATTGATAAATTATGAAAAAAAGTGCGCACTATACGCGCAAAAATACGGTAAGTCATAAATTTTCATATAAGTTACATAAGGAGAAAAACTTAAATTTTGACTTAAGTCTGCACTTTTGTTTCGAGAAATTGGGGCAGGGGCAAAGAAATTTCTTCAAATTAAGCAGGGTTTTTAGGTCACCTGTGAAGAAGTCTCAAGTGACCTATTCTCAGCACCTTTTGTCCGTCGTCCGTCGTATGTCCGTAAACAATTTACATTTTTGACTTCTTCTCCAAAACTGCTGAAGCAATTTCAATGAAATTTTACACAAACCGCCTAAGGCATAAGGCCAATCAAAATTGTGAATTATATGGTCCCCACCCCCCAGGGGACTTCTTCTCCAGAACTGCTGAAGCAATTTCAATGAAATTTTACACAAACCGTCTAAGGCATAAGGCCAATCAAAATTGTGAATTATATGGTCCCCACCCCCCAGGGGACTGTGGGAGGGGCCAAAAGGTGTAAAATTGACTAGAATTTCAAAATTAGGCATTTAACATATCAATATCAGTCTTCGTTGACCTCCAGGGACCAGAGGGGCAGGGCTAATCGCGGTCAAAATGACTAGAATATTCAAAAAATCTTTATTTTGAATTAACAGATTTGATGGAACCAAATACTCTTCATAGATTAAAAAAGTAAATTTATAAATCACTGACTGATTTCAATGGCCTGATTGGCCAATATATAGTATTTATATGTCTTTGTTTCATTCTGTATCAAAACTCAGGTGACCGCTAAGGCCCATGGGCCTCTTGTTAAGTTAATGAAGTGCACCTTGATGTTGAATTACCTTGGAGAAGGTTATCCAACTATTTCTGGATTATCTACAAAAATGATACTAATACCCAGAATGATATCTTTACATAATTTTCCATACTTTGATTTTGATATTTATGTTTTTCTGTACAATTTAAAAGTATCTACCCATAGTAATCTGTATCTTTGATATCAATATGAGTTGAAATATGATAAAAATGTGTTTTCCTCAGAGGAGAAGTTCCAGGAACTGTACACACCAGAAGAAAAAGCCAAGCTATACAGCGCCATTGGGTACGAGGAAAACGAGGCCGACCCAACTCTACCGAAAGAGGTAAGACAGGATGTCATGGCAGGTTGGAATTATTAAAGTTGTATGGCCTATCACTTTCGCTCTTTTTGTCAAAGTGAAAACTGTTAAAGTGTTATACATATTTTTCTCCGTCTGTTTGAGGTTTAAACTTTTTAATTTTACCACTTTTTATAAAGTTGCAGCACTGGAAGTATTTTTAATTATAAAAGTAAAAAATCTTTTTAACATGTACATGTTAGAAATAGGCTCGAAAGATGCTGAATCAATCCAAACTCTTCTGAACATCGTCACGACAATATTGAAGTAACACGAGAGTTGTGAAACCAAGAGAAAATGTCAATAATATTTCATAAACAAAACGTGTGGTCCACCTCAGCAGACTGGATCTACAAAGAAAATAATGCTCGCACATTACAATATTTGATACACACAATATTTTATGGCAATGTGTAAATTAAATGTTTCAAATACTCAATCTGTGGACATATACCAGCATGATTTGCTCATATTAGCTAGAAGGAAAACGAAAACAAACACATGTGCGCTTACGCTAGTAACCTGGATCACCACGTGCAGGACGTGTGGACGTCAGTCACGTGATACGATTCGGAATTCCGACAAAACCCGAAGGTACTGAACATGGCGGTGATTGAAGGCGCTTTATTCAAAACCAGTAATATATGATCCCTAGATTTCGGCTCTCTTATAGGCCGACATATGCTTTTTTGGAGCTAAGTCATCAAGTTACATGTCCATGTTCAAATATCAAATATATATATAAGGATGAATATAATTCATTATTATTTGTTTGATAATGCTTTTAACCTTGAATAAATCATGAAATTTATATTTTTCTTTTTGAAATTTCAGTTTGTAGCTGTGAAGTTTGTAACCAAACTAACAACGCTGTCCTTTACACTGAAGGATGACTCTAGAAGGTAGAGACACGATCACCTTATTGTCTGCTCATTAAATCAAATACAAGAAATGATTATGAAAATCACCAATATCATCTGATGTTAAAAATGTAACATAAATAAAGGATCTTACATGAGTGACTATGTGATATGGAATATCAAATTATATAATAACAAGTTTGATAAATTTCATATCGCTTAGTCACGAGTGTAAGATTCTATTTGTCACATAACTTTTATTAATAAAAATATATTAGATTTCGTCTCTATATAAAACAGTAGAAATCTGGCTCTGACGTGACGTTTTTGTCTACTGAAACAATCATGCGACGTCATGTTTATAAAATGCCGTCAAAACTACATGTGACGTCATAAAAGTGTTATTAAACATGTGTCTTACGATATTTATGACATGGCCGTATGACATGGCTGGACGGGCCAGTTATGTAATAACAGCCCTTGTAACACCAGCTGCTGCAATTCAAACATTTTGATCAGTTTGTCGTGATCAGTTTGTTGGGATCAGTTTGTCAGTTTGTCGTGATCAGTTTGTTGTGATCAGTTTGTCGTGATCAGTTTGTTGTGATCAGTTTGTCTTGATCAGTTTGTTGTGATCAGTTTGTCGTGATCAGTTTGTCGTGATCAGTTTGTTGTGATCAGTTTGTTGTGATCAGTTTGTCGTGATCAGTTTGTCGTGATCAGTTTGTTGTTTGTCGTGATCAGTTTGTCGTGATCAGTTTGTTGTGATCAGTTTGTTGTGATTAGTTTGTCTTGATCAGTTTGTTGTGATCAGTTTGTTGTGATCAGTTTGTCTTGATCAGTTTGTTGTGATCAGTTTGTTGTGATTAGTTTGTTGTGATCAGTTTGTTGTGATCAGTTTGTCGTGATCAGTTTGTCGTGATCAGTTTGTCTTGATCAGTATGTCGTGATCAGTTTGTTGTGATCAGTTTGTCGTGATCAGTTTGTCGTGATCAGTTTGTCGTGATCAGTTTGTTGTGATCAGTTTGTCGTGATCAGTTTGTCGTGATCAGTTTGTTGTGATCAGTTTGTCTTGATCAGTTTGTTGTGATCAGTTTGTCTTGATCAGTTTGTTGTGATCAGTCGTGATCAGTTTGTCGTGATCAGTTTGTTGTGATCAGTTTGTTGTGATCAGTTTGTCGTGATCAGTTTGTTGTGATCATTTTGTCTTGATCAGTTTGTCGTGATCAGTTTGTTGTGATCAGTTTGTCTTGATCAGTTTGTTGTGATCAGTTTGTCTCGATCAGTTTGTTGTGATCAGTTTGTCGTGATCAGTTTGTCGTGATTAGTTTGTTGTGATCAGTTTGTTGTGATCAGTTTGTCGTGATCAGTTTGTTGTGATCAGTTTGTCTTGATCAGTTTGTCGTGATCAGTTTGTCGTGATCAGTTTGTTGTGAT
>SAYR01001813.1:0-12664 GCA_004382745.1 Argopecten irradians irradians
AAGCTACAAGTCCAATATCAAATCATTAGCAAGCTTTGTTTCTAGAGAGACTTTTTTATCACATTTCACATCTGTGACCTTGAACATATCCTCCTGTTCTAAGGTCGAATAGCAGATCTATTGGCTTCTAGGTTTCATTGGAAAAGTTTGGTATATAAAACCCACACCTTGTATAAAAGGTCAATGTAATTAATTTGATAGAATTGAATTTGTAGAATATAACTGCTCCCGTCTTCTTATTAGATAGATAATGAAATTTGAAAGAAAAGAAAATCCCAACATCACACCAATGAGAACACTTTTGAAAGTCTGTGTTATAGAATGGTATTAGGCCATGAAATCAATGAAATGTGATCCAAACAAACAATCTTACATCAATGAAAAAGAAATAAAAATATCAAAACTTAAAACAATTAATTAAAATTTACTTACATAATTCATTAAATCATCAAGGTTTTCTTTCATGGATTGCACCTTAAATTTCTCCATTCCTCGTCGAACAGCTTTCTGTTGATGAAATTAAAGCAAAAAGGTAATTCTTGGTTAAAGCATTTTTAAATGGTATAAAACCACTGTACAGTTTTAATTGAAACTGGACAAGTTTGAAACTTTGACCCATTTAGGGATCCATCTTGTCATTTTGAGTATTGAGATCTTTTCAAAATCACATCCATGCTATTCAGTGTCCCCATACACCAAATTAAAATTCTATTAATACTGGAACTATGGTTTTTTTTAATTTTGGCCCTATTAAGAGTCAATAGTGGACATCTTGGATTGCCGCGAAACTAGACAGGCAGACAGATAGACAGATGGACAAAGTGATTACTATAAAAGGGCTCCTGCATCTATAATACATGGCCCGGCTACTCATCATGGAGAATACCAGGTCAGATATTCCTGCATATCATTGTTGACCCCAATTTCCCCTGATGGATAACAAATTTTGGGAGTACTAACATTGCCACAACAATATCATGTATTTTATGAATCTAAGATCATGAAAATAATCCAATTAAATTTCGACGGCCAGATGTCAGATGCTGCACTATGCCATAAACTCACCAGTACTTTAGGTCAGGTAAACGACAGATAGAGGGAAGAGAAAGGGAGAGGAGGCTGTGCTTAAAGGTAAAGCACAAGACCTATACTTACAGGTAAAGACACTAACGAGACCTATACTTACAGGTAAAGATACTAACGAGGTCTATACTTACAGGTAAAGATACTGTCTCTATAACTTCTTCAGTTTGTTGAGTATCATCTCCTGTATTCAATCATATAAAGATCATTAGCTAGGAAGTTATTTTCTGATTGTCATCATCTGAATTCAATCATTTAATCTGATTTAAGTAAATAATTTCAACGATATTGTTCTCACATCATATCAATCCCTTTATAATTACATGTTACATTTACAGGTAACACATAACACACCATGTAATTAAAGGTTTATTTCTCATATGTATCAAATCCATCACTGTAAGTCTAATGACTTAGAACTTATCCTGTCTGATATACGATAATTCATCTGATCTTATCTCTATACTGATTTACACATCCAGGTGTATTTTAGATCAGCTACACACATTGAAATCTGGCATATGAATATACATTTAAGTGCATATATCTTGTAAGATTATCTCCCCTTACCAAGCCCTTTCTCGTCCTCAATAGTGGAATCTTCCACTGGGGGGTTCATTGTTTCTAAGGCAATTCTAGCCTTAGCCAGGATTTGGGTAACACTCCTTGCATCTTCTGTAAACACATTCCTGAAAGTGATACAAGAAAACAATTAGGCTATGTAATTTTAGAAGAGTCATGAACATTAATAAATTTTCACGTTGGGGAACTTACAGGACGGGGCGGGATGGCGGGACGGGAGGCAGGACGAGGCTGTATGGGGTGGGATGGGGCGAGATGGGATGGAACATATGGGATCGGCAGGACGAGATTTGTGAGAAACCTCCTTGAAATTTTAACATGCAAATATATCATGTAAATGACAAAAAAATATTTTATTTTTAGGTTTGTTTAAAGAGCCTTAATGCTATGGTGACCTACAGAGTAAGGTGATTAGTCAATCATACCTGTTTCTCTGTAACTTTTTGGCAAAATTCTCAGCACGGACATTCTGAAACACATATAACAATGAACCAAAAACCAAATGGATGCTGAATGGCTTAAGAAGGAAATATGACTCATAGATTCACTCGATACTTCTACATATTTGTGCCTTTACTAATGATACTTTACCCTGCTTCTATTTCAATCAAATTAAAATATCAACATTAAAGTCTTAAAACATGAATTTAAGGTGTCTTGCAAGTAAATCAGCCAATAAGCAAATGTTTCAAGATGAAAATAGTCTGGTTAGAATTAGAAATAAAGTCTCCTTTTTTTGGTGTTTTGATTGAAATATGTAGGTCAGCGCTGTCATATTTGCTATTTGGTGAAAGTATATATTTAAATATGTCAGAAAAAATGTACTGATTCTGCTGTACTAAGATGTTTTTCATGGTGATTACACACAGGTGCAAAATGACCAGGTTTTTTCCACAATAGCATCAGTTGTGCATGCATGTAAACACGTCTGTTTCTCAGTTCTGACAGCTGTCAAATTTTTAGAATGCTTTAAACCTATCAATTATTGGGTTTTAAATCATGTATCAAGGTTTGTATCAGAGACATTAGTATAAGGATATATTGACTTTTTTCTTGTGAGAGACTTTGTTCTTTTTTTGTATCTTACCACCCCAATCAAGATTTCAATAAAATTTTAAAATTTGTGTATAGGAAAATATTTAAAGTGTCAAAATACTCATTTTTGTCTCCATACATTATCAATTTTGTTACATAAACATGAATAAGGGTTTAGAATCTGTGTCAAACAAGATAAAACCTACCTCTTCATAAGAGATCTTGTAGCACACCTGTGTTACAGGCCAGATGACTGTACTTCTCCTCTGACAACAAAAACTCTAATTATATAGACAAGACAACCTCGTCACAGACAAAATATATCTAAATTTTTTTATAAATAACAAGTCTGATTATACAGACAAGACAACAATACCTTGTCACAGACAAAATATATCTAAAAAGTAATTATAAATAATTACTTATTTGTTAATTACAATGCATTTTAAATTTTTCAAGATATTTCAAAAATTATTAATGAGCAAACTAATTAATAAGTAATTTGAAATTCATATTGCAAAGCCACTCATGTAAGATCCTACTCTTCTAATATTATTCCATCATGGATGAAGATGTAAGAGGGCATTTGTTGTTTGTCCAAACACATCTCAAATCTTGTAAAAATATCTTCATTTAAAATGATACAGTGACTAGAAGTGTGTGTAAAACAGAAATATCACCACCTCATATCCATATGGGATTAGAGAATCAGTTATTTATGGAAAAGAAACACAAAAGAAGACAGCCTATGGATAAGTTACCGTTAAATCTGCCCAGCGTCTTGTATCTCTAGGATAAGGGAGAACCTTCACTGTTGTAAATCTCCTTATGTTTGTGAGTTCCACTTGTACAAAGTCGTGCTTCACAGAATCGTCAATGTCTTTAGATATGAAAATGAAATATCATATCTTATACATTTCAATTTTGATTTATTTGGAGACATTTCGTAGGTAGTTTCTATTTACATTGTGAAGGGTTATAAAAAAAAAAGATATGATTTTAGAGAAGTTAGATATGTTTACCTACCATACTCTAATGGATACTGTTTAATCCTCGCTACGGCAACAGCGTGGTCATCATGGAATAGTGAAACTTCTAATCTGATAATGTAAATAATATACAGATATATAGCTACTACTAATGTATAGTCTTGTATGTAGTGTTGTAGTGTATTGTTTTGTGTGTAGTGTATTGTCTTGTATGTAGTGTATTGTCTTGTATGAAGTGTATTGTCTTGTATGTAGTGTTTTGTCTTGTGTATAGTGTATTGTCTTGTATGTAGTGTATTGTTTTGTATGTAGTGTATTGTCTTGTATGTAGTGTATTGTCTTGTGTATAGTGTATTGTTTTGTATGTAGTGTATAGTGTTGTATGAAGTGTATTGTCTTGTATGTAGTGTATTATCTTGTGTATAGTGTATTGTTTTGTATGTAGTGTATAGTGTTGTATGTAGTGTATTGTCTTGTATGTAGTGCATTGTCTTGTATGTAGTGTATTGTCTTGTATGTAGTGTATTGTCTTGTATGTAGTGTATAGTGTTGTATGTAGTGTATTGTCTTGTATGTAGTGTATTGTCTTGTATGTAGTGTATTGTCTTGTGTGAAGTGTATTGTCTTGTATGTAGTGTATTGTCTTGTATGTAATGTATTGTCTTGTATGTTGTGTATTGTCTTGTGTATTGACTTGTGTGTAGTGTATTGTCTTGTATGTAGTGTATTGTCTTGTATGTAGTGTATAGTGTTGTATGTAGTGTATTGTCTTGTATGTAGTGTATTGTCTTGTGTATAGTCTTGTATGTAGTGTATTGTCTTGTATGTAGTGTATTATCTTGTGTATAGTGTATTGTTTTGTATGTAGTATATTGTCTTGTATGTAGTGTATTGTCTTGTGTGTAGTGTATTGTCTTGTATGTAGTGTATTGTCTTGTGTATTGACTTGTATGTAGTGTATTGTTTTGTATGTAGTATATTGTCTTGTATGTTGTGTATTGTCTTGTATGTAGTGTATTGTCTTGTGTATTGACTTGTATGTAGTGTATTGTCTTGTATGTAGTGTATTGTTTTGTATGTAGTGTATTGTCTTGTATGTAGTGTATTGTCTTGTATGTAGTGTATTGTCTTGTATGTAGTGTATTGTCTTGTATGTAGTGTATTGTCTTGTATGTAGTGTATTGTCTTGTATGTAGTGTATTGTCTTGTGTGAAGTGTATTGTCTTATATGTAGTGTATTGTCTTGTGTATTGACTTGTATGTAGTGTATTGTCTTGTATGTAGTGTATTGTCTTGTATGTAGTGTATTGTCTTGTATGTAATGATTTGTCATATGTGTTGAGGAAAGCGACCCTAGGCTGTTCGCAATCCTCACAAAACAATCAAGGAAATAGAACAAATATTATACAACTTCAACAGAATTTCTATAAAAAAATCTTAATTTTCTCCAATGACAGAGTGGCAATTAGCAGGACTTACTCAGGCCTTAGTCTTTCCTTAGGGACAAACTTGGGGACAAAATAGAGCCTCTCAATAGGTAAAGGTAATGCCCCTTTTGGTGGTGCATATTCATTGTAAGATCTGAAAGTATCAGCAAAGACATACATTAGATACAATTTGTGAAAGAGATGACAGACACCAAACAAACTGATTTCCTACAAACAGTTATATCCTACAAACAATTTTATAATAAACAACAATTACATGTAATTAATTGCCTTGTCTATCCAACTTTGCATATGATATATCATGATAATATGTATGTGACAAAAGAAAAATACAAATATTCATTTCTCTGTAAGATTGATCCCATGTATATGATGAGAGTAATAAGATTTGACCAAGTCTAAGTCCAATTTAGATAAAAAATTAGCATTAACACAAATTCTCAAAAACCTAAAATTCTGAGTTTTTCACCACAAGAGTACAAGAATCAGGTTTCATACAGAAATTAGAAAGTGAATCGAAGGGAACAGCGGAAACAATAACAGCCAACTACCTGAAGGTAGCCAAGGTAACTAACACACTACCATATACGTTACTGCTCATCAAAAATGATACAACCAATTCTTCTTACACCTTTGTTTTTTTACCTGTCAGATTGTTTTTCACCTGTCCAGGTTTTTTTTTACCTGTCTGACTGCAGACTGTTACATCTTTGTTTTTTACCTGTCAGATTGTTTTTCACCTGTCCGGTTGTTTTTTTACCTGTCCGACTGCAGACTGTTACATCTTTGTTTTTTACCTGTCAGATTGTTTTTCACCTGTCCGGTTATTTTTTTACCTGTCTGACTGCAGACTGTTACATCTTTGTTTTTTACCTGTCAGATTGTTTTTCACCTGTCCATGTTTTTTTTACCTGTCTGACTGCAGACTGTTACATCTTTGTTTTTTACCTGTCAGATTGTTTTCACCTGTCCAGGTTTTTTTTACCTGTCTGACTGCAGACTGTTACATCTTTGTTTTTTACCTGTCAGATTGTTTTTCAACTGTCCAGGGTTTTTTTTTACCTGTCCGACTGCAGACTGTTACATCTTTGTTTTTTACCTGTCCGGTTTTTTTTACCTGTCCCATCGCAGACTGTTACATCTTTGTTTTTCACCTGTCCGGTTTTTTTTTACCTGTCCGACTGCAGACTGTTCCATCTTCGTTTTTTACCTGTCAGATTGTTTTTCACCTGTCCCTTTTTTTTACCTGTCTGACTGCAGACTATTCCTTGACCTTATCCTCTGAGAGACCTTCTTTCTAACCTCTTTCATCATTTCAGGTGAGTTTAAATCAATGGCTGGACACTTCTCCTTGATCTGTGAAAACAGAAAATTCAATATGCAAAGCTTTGTTTATAAAGGTGGACCTACATAAACAGGAATAATAAATTGATCTTTCACTCGAGATCCATCAGATATTAAGAGTGTTTAACTACTGCCAAAATGAAGTGAATAGATGCGAGATGAAGTTATCTATAAACAGATACTTGTTAAATAAAATTTGTTATACACATAGTTGTATTACTAATAGTAAATAGTGCTGGGATCAATTTTTATTTGTACATGGAAATTTATTTTAAAATATTATTTTCATGATTTATTGTACTTACATATCCTATCACTTTTTCCACATTCTTGTCTCTCATGGATTTCACCTGAACTTTGTCCAATCCTCTTCTGATCACCTTCTATTGAGTAAGTAAAGGATAGGATTGATAACACAACATTAAACTTTAAAACAAACAAGAATAATGTGAAGGGGCAAAGGTGGTCAAGTGTTGTGTGCTATGATGGCCAAGTGATGTGGGCAATGGTGGTCAAGTGTTGTGGGCAATGGTGGTCAAGTGTTGTGAGTCATAGTGGTCAAGTGTTGTGGGTCATGGTGGTCAAGTGTTGTGGGCCATGGTGGTCAAGTGTTGTGGGCAATGGTGGTCAAGTGTTGTGAGTCATGGTGGTCAAGTATTGTGGGCCATGGTGGTCAAGTGTTGTTGGTCATGATGGTCAAGTGTTGTTAGTCATGATGGTCAAGTGTTGTTGGTCATGATGGTCAAGTGTTGTGGGTCATGGTGGTCAAGTGTTGTGGGTCATGGTGGTCAAGTGTTGTGTGCCATAGTGGTCAAGTGCTCACATTTATAGATGTGTCAATAGAAGCTGTATTCATATTTATAGATGTGTCAATAGACGCTGTATTCATATATATAGATGTGTCAGTAAAAGCTGTATTCATATTTATAGATGTGTCAAAAAAGCTGTATTCATATTTATAGATGTGTCAATAGAAGCTGTATTCATATTTATAGATGTGTCAATAGAAGCTGTTCTCATATTCATAGATGTGTCAATAATAGTTGTACTTACATTTATAGATGTGTCAATAAAAGCTTTATTCATATTTATAGCTGTGTCAATAAAAGCTGTTTTCATATTTATAGATGTGTCAATAGAAGCTGTATTCATATTTATAGATGTGTCAATAGAAGCTGTATTCATATTTATAGATGTGTCAGTAAAAGCTTTATTCATATTTATAGATGTGTCAATAATAGCTGTACTTACATTTATAGATGTGTCAATAATAGCTGTACTTACATTTATAGATGACTTATCTGCTGTTTCAAAGACTTCTGAATGATCAGAATCTCCACCATCCTCATCATCATTGCTGTCATCTTCTGAAACATTTAGCTACATGGTCAAAATTATCCCAGAAATACATACACAGTAACTAAACAATTAGCTACATTCTCAAAATTATCCCAGGAATATATGCAAAATTATTCCCCTTACCATGAATTTTCTCTGCATGATTATCTCCCCTTACCAAGATGTCCTTCATCATGACTATCTCCCCTTACCATATCTTGTCTCAGCAAGATTATCTCCCCTCACCATATCTTGTCTCAGCAAGATTATCTCCCCTTACCATGAATTGCCTCATCTGTGACATCCATAGTTGAATCTGCGATAGAAGTGTTTCCACTGCCATCCTTCCTCTGACTGTTCAGAGACTCAGCAGTAAGCTTAGCTTTAGTCAATGTTTCAGAAATGTCACTGCTGTGTTTACTCAGTTGCCTAGAATAAAACCGAAAACAACCATTTAAGTCCTGACAATGCATTTTTAGTATAATTTCAAATAGGATTTTATTTCATCTTTTTAAATGATTTAATCACTCAATTTATGACACATTTCTAATGTTAAATGTTTAATGTAAAATTATCTTCCATATAAATTGCCAAAATATACTATAGATATCGATATAGAACTATAGTAATGTGACAAAAAATTCATAACTTTTCCTAAAATCATTATGGTAAGCAGCTTACCCTCCCCTCTGTAATTTTTTGGCCATATTCTCGGCATCAACATTCTGGAAAAGAATTGAGATAAAAAGAAATTTTAAATTTTGTCCCCTTAATCCTTGTACTAATTGGGTGGTATGGATCAACAGGAAAAGGGTCCAAAATCAAATGAAATTAGAAATTGATTTGAGTGCTGTATTGATATCTATTATATCAATGGAGAAGTCATTTATATAGATAAATCCAAACTTTCCTTTTGTGTACCAACTCCTCAGACCTAACTATTCTTATTGGAATTCAGAATCCTCTACCCATTGGGAGGTTAATAGACAATTTTTGTTAAATTCTTATCAATCTGTTTTTTGAAGAAGTGTGATGACTGATGCTGGCCACGATGGTGAGCCATATCAAGTACTACGGCCAAAACCGTCATCTAACATATATATCTTATATCATATTTACCATAATGAGTGCCCATGGGGTGCTTAAAAAAATTGTAACACAGGGAATCTAAATGTAAGTTGTGGACATTTTTAAATTTCAGCCATATCTTCACTGTTTCTGAACTCACATAATCTGTTACCATCACAATGATACTGCTGGTATGCCTTTTCCCCTTCGAGACACATTATTACGTCATGATTCACATTTTGTAAGCTTCACACAGTTGTTCCTAGGATAAGGGGTATTTATATAACTTCAACTCCTTCAGATGAGTGGATCGAGGGTTGCTTATTGGGGAGGGGGGGGGGATCAAAACCTTCTCAAGACTACATGAATCCGAACTTTAAAAGATCAGAAAACAAACCTCCCGAAAAGATGCCACGTGACACAAGTCCTTTACCGGCCAAATGATGGTTTTTCCCACCTGAAAAATCAGTGTGAAAAACAATAGTAAGTAATGAAAATTTACGCAGTAAAAATATCCAATATCTTGGTACATAAGAAATACATTACAGTAAATGCAGAAACACAAACATCATGTTATGTCAAATGTTATTTTATCCCATAACTGGCTTGTCCAGCCATGTCATAAATATCATAAGACACATGTACTATTATGACGTTACAGGTAGTTTTGATGTCATAATCAATAAATGATTTCGCATGATTGTCTCAAAAGAAAGAAACGTCACATCCGTGTCAAATTTCTAATGTTTTTATATAGAGACGAAATTAAAAGTTTAACATATATTTCTACTAATAAAGGTTATATGATATATAGAATCTTACACTCATGACTAAGTGATTTGAAATTTATTAAACTTGTTTAATAATTTCATATGCCATTCACCTAAAGGCTTGTGACATATCAAATTATTGAACTTGTTTGATAAATTTCATATCACATATAGCCATTCATAAAAGATACTCTATTTATCCTAATTCAAAAACAAACTGGTGATTACCTAGTACAGACTTCTAGATACATGTATCTTCACTATAATTACCATACTTCCAAAAACTCTAATTTCCTGAGAAAAATTCCACAATACTAAATAATCTTGTACTTAAACCTAGGAATGTAACTGCTGGTGAAATCAGTTCTTTGCACCATCTACGCTTCAAAGCAAGAGTACAACTGTCTAGCCATCAATGTGTGATGTGTAAGTCAATGATGTCAGTCATATAATAAACATAATAACCCGCGGATATATCCACAAGCCAACATGAAATAAGTCAAACACAAGATAAAAACTACATATATCGCTTTAAATGTCTGTGAATGTCGCTAAAATTTATCATTTTTGCCTTTTTCTTTCATCTACTTTATAAACTTAATATGAATTGCATCGTTCCGCAAGCTTCTATGAGATATCTATCATGACAAATGCAGTCGGAATTTGCTCATAGTTGAAGTACACAGACACCATACCCATCAATGAAGTAATAATGCAAGTATACTCACACTAAAAATCAAATGAAATGTATAAAATGGCTCTTTGCTTGACATTTTCTTTCCTATTAGTATGATAATTTAAATCATAGGATTTCAAACTTACCTTTATGTCTGACCAGCTTCTGTTATCTTTAGGATATGGGAGAACTTCGACAGTTGAGTATCTCCTAATTTTCACTATCTCCACTTGCACAAGTTCATTTCTCAGGGAATCTTCAATGTCTAGAATAATATAGTAAAACAAGGTTATAACAAACCGCTGGGGACCACCACATTCACTTTGTTATAGGAGTTCCCTACACACATATGAAAGGAACCTTGTCAGGGAATGAAATTGAGTACATTATAACTGTGATTTGGTTGTAAACATGTTCATTATAGACTACGTTATAGCCGTGATTGGTTGTAAACATGTTCATTATAGACTACGTTATAGCTGTGAATTGGTTGTAAACATGTTAATTATAGACTACGTTATAGCTGTGAATTGGTTGTAAACGTGTTCATTATAGACTACGTTATAGCTGTGAATTGGTTGTAAACATGTTCATTATAGACTACGTTATAACTATGATTTGGTTGTAAACGTGTTCATTATAGACTACGTTATAGCTGTGAATTGGTTGTAAACATGTTCATTATAGACTACGTTATAGCTGTGAATTGGTTGTAAACATGTTCATTATAGACTACGTTATAGCTGTGAATTGGTTGTAAACATGTTCATTATAGACTATGTTATAACAATGAATTGGTTGTAAACATGTTCATTATAGACTACGTTATAGCCATGAATTGGTTGTAAACGTGTTCATTATAGACTACGTTATAGCTGTGAATTGGTTGTAAACATGTTCATTATAGACTATGTTATAGCTGTGAATTGGTTGTAAACATGTTCATTATAGACTACGTTATAACTGTGATTTGGTTGTAAACATGTTCATTACAGACTATGTTATAGCTGTGAATTGGTTGTAAACATGTTCATTATAGACTACGTTATAGCTGTGAATTGGTTGTAAACATGTTCATTATAGACTACGTTATAGCTGTGAATTGGTTGTAAACGTGTTCATTATAGACTACGTTATAGCCATGAATTGGTTGTAAACGTGTTCATTATAGACTACGTTATAGCTGTGAATTGGTTGTAAACGTGTTCATTAAAGACTATGTTATAGCTGTGAATTGGTTGTAAACATGTTCATTATAGACTACGTTATAGCCGTGAATTGGTTGTTAACATGTTCATTATAGACTACGTTATAGCTGTGAATTGGTTGTAAACGTGTTCATTATATATTACGTTATAGCTGTGAATTGGTTGTAAACGTGTTCATTATATACTACGTTATAGCTGTGAATTGGTTGTAAACGTGTTCATTATAGACTACGTTATAGCCGTGAATTGGTTGTAAACATGTTCCTTATAGACTACGTTATAGCCGTGAATTGGTTGTAAACATGTTCATTATAGACTACGTTATAACTGTGAACTGGTTGTAAACGTGTTCATTATAGACTACGTTATAGCTGTGAATTGGTTGTAAACATGTTCATTATAGACTACGTTATAGCTGTGAATTGGTTGTAAACATGTTCATTATAGACTACGTTATAGCTGTGAATTGGTTGTAAACATGTTCATTATAGACTACGTTATAGCTGTGAAATTGGTTGCGTAAAACTGTCTTATAGATATACAGATTATAGCTGTGAATGGCTTGTACACTTTAATCCTACTAGACTCACGTTATAGCTGCTGAACTTGGTTGTAAACTTTCATTATAGAACTACGTCTATACTCGTGATTGGTTGTCAAACATGTTACTTTACGACTAGTCTAAGCCCGATGACATTGGTATGTAAACATGTTCACTTATAGCCAACTACGTAACCCGATATAACCCATTAGAATCTCACAGTTGTAAACCGTGTCATTATAAGACTAGCGTTATCAGCCGTGAATTGGTAGGTAAACAATGTCATTACAGACTACGTAATATAGCTGTGAAATCTGTTGTTAAACATGGTCATTATAGACTACGTTATACTGCTGAACTTGGTTGTAATCAACAACACTAACCTTCATTATATACGACTACGAGCACATATACCTGATCGACACCATGGTAATGTAAACATCGCTATCGAATTATTAACTATGTAACATATATACATGATTGAATGTTGTTAAACATGTATCATTATAGACACGCTATATAACTGTGAAATTCGGTTTGGAACATGTTCATTATAACTACGTTATAGCCGTGAATTGGATT
>SAYR01001813.1:13749-35276 GCA_004382745.1 Argopecten irradians irradians
ATTACCTATTTCCCCCTTCCTCTAAATGTTGAATAAGCCCCTCATTTCCCCTCCTTAAGATGAAATTATCTTTATTTTTCCTCTCACTTTATCGACCACTAGTTACTGTCAACAGACACCTAAACTTATTGAGGCGCAGCGCAGAAAACATGAGCCGACATTTTGTGCTTGATCGCACTCCTTATAAGTTGAATTACCTCATTTCCCCTCCTTAAAGATGAATCACCTTATTTCTTTCTCCTTAAGTTGAATTACCTTATTTCCCCTCCTTAAGTTGAATTACCTCTATTTCCCCTCCTTCAGATGATTATTACCTTTATTTCCCCTCCTTAAGTTGAATTACCTTACTTCCCTCCTTAAGATGAATTACCCTATTTCCCCTCCTTTTGTTGAAGTTACCTTAATTCCCCTCCTTTAGTTGAATTACCTCTATTTCCCCTCCTTAAAGATGAATTTACCTCTATTTCCCCTTCCTTTTGTTTGAATTACCTTTATTTCCCCTCCTTAAGTTGAATTACCTCTATTTCCCCTCCTAAGATGAATTATCTATTATTTCCCTCCTTAAGTTGAATTACCTTATTTCCCCTCCTTAAGTTGAATTACCTATTTCCCCTCCTTTTGTTTGAATTACCTTTATTTCCCCTCCTTTAGTTGAATTACCTCTATTTCCCCTCCTAAGATGAATTATCTTTATTTCTCCTCCGTAAGGTGAATTACCTCTATTTCCCCTCCTTATGTTGAATACCTTTATTTCCCCCCCTTAAGTTGAAATACCTTTATTTTCCCCTCCTTAAGTGAAATACCTTTATTTCTCCTCCTTAAGTTGGAATTACCTCTATTTCCCCTCCTAAGATGAATTTACCTTTATTTCCCCTCCTTAAGATGAATTATCTTTATGTTCTCCTCCTTAGTGATATTACCTCTATTTCCCCTCCTTATGTTGAATACTTTATGATTTCCCCGCCTTAAAGAGTTGAATTACCTTTATTTCCCCTCCTTAAGTTTAATTACCTCTATTTCCCCTCCTTAAGATGAATCACCTTTATTTCTTCTCCTTAAGTTGAATTACCTTTATTTCCCCTCCTTAAGTTGAATTACCTTTATTTCCCCTCCTTAAGATGAATTACCTCTATTTCCCCTCCTTTTGTTGAATTACCTTTAATTCCCCTCCTTTAGTTGAATTACCTCTATTTCCCCTCCTTAAGATGAATTACCTCTATTTCCCCTCCTTAAGTTGAATTACCTCTATTTCCCCTCCTTAAGTTGAATTACCTTTATTTCCCCTCCTTAAGTTGAATTACCTCTATTTCCCCTCCTTAAGTTGAATTACCTTTATTTCCCCTCCTTAAGTTGAATTACCTCTATTTCCCCTCCTTAAGATGAATTACCTTTATTTCCCCTCCTTAAGTTGAATTACCTTTATTTCCCCTCCTTAAGTTGAATTACCTCTATTTCCCCTCCTTTTGTTGAATTACCTTTATTTCCCCTCCTTTAGTTGAATTACCTCTATTTCCCCTCCTTAAGATGAATTATCTTTATTTCTCCTCCTTAAGTTGAATTACCTCTATTTCCCCTCCTTATGTTGAATTACCTTTATTTCCCCTCCTTAAGTTGAATTACCTTTATTTCCCCTCCTTAGGTTGAATTACCTCTATTTCCCCTCCTTATGTTGAATTACCTTTATTTCCCCTCCTTAAGATGAATTATCTCTATTTTTCCTCCTTAAGTTGAATTACCTCTATTTCCCCTCCTTAAGTTGAATTACCTCTATTTCCCCTCCTTATGTTGAATTACCTTTATTTCCCCTCCTTAAGTTGAATTACCTTTATTTCCCCTCCTTAAGTTGAATTACCTTTATTTCCCCTCCTTAAGATGAATTATCTTTATTTTTCCTACTTAAGTTGAATTACCTCTATTTCCCCTCCTTAAGTTGAATTACCTTTATTTCCCCTCCTTTAGTTGAATTATCTGTATTTCCCCTCCTTAAGATGAATTACCTTCATTTCCCATCTTTAAGTTGAATTACCTTTATTTCCCATCCTTAAGTTGAATTACCTCTATTTCCTCTCCTTAAATTGAATTACCTCTATATCCTCCTTAAGTTGAATTACCTCTATTTCCTTCCTTAAGATGAATTACCTTTATTTCCCTTCCTCAAGGTGAAGGGTCAGAGCCAAGATTTATAAAATCTCTGTTCCCCTTCCACTCTGGCAAAGGTAGATAATCCATTCACAATTGTATGACTAAAAGCGGTTAAAGAAAACATTGACAGATTAACGGACGACAGATGGAGCCACTATGGCATACCAGGCGAGCTAAAATTTTACCTACCGTAAGTCTGCAACGGATACTGGATAACCTTGCCTAAAGCAACAGCGTGGCCATCATGGAAGAGTGAAACTTTCAGTCTGAATGCAAAGCATGTTCAAATGAGTATTTTGTATGAAAATAATTTTTTGTTACAAATATATTTGCTATATTCAACAAGAATTCTATGTGCACATTGACTATGCACTTTAGCACACTTCATGGTATCAAAAATGTGCGTTTATCTTTAATAATATTTTTTTGTTTGTTTTGATTTTAGTATGATTATTGAAAGCATATTGATTCCGTATCAATTGAAATGGGTGAGTGAATAATGACTCATTGTATCTGTGTATTTCACTGAGTTTATCTCCTCTTGATGGTAGGATTGAAAGGATTTTTACATCAGTAATTTGTGAGCCAAAAAAAGGAGACATAAATTAGTTTTTAGGCTATGGTGCGTGTATGCTTACTAAATATAGGGAATTATGTTAAACTTAACATTTTTCCACAAGACCTGATAACTCTACCATAGAACTTTTAATTATATACATATCAAAGAAACATAATTCAACAAAGGATGACAATTTATTGATTTTAACTCATGCTCTCTCTGGGCCTCTAACTCACAATCTACGACACCCAATTGCCTAGCAAGACATACCTGCGCCTTTTACCATCACGCCACATCCACGAGGCCCGGATAGGGCATGAGTAATAACCAAGAAATTGTAATCCTTTGTTTAATTTTGTTTCTTTGATATGTCTATTGATTCAAAGCTTTAATTTGAATTTCCTGTTGGAGTGTACTTCATTGATGATTATATAAAATATGTGTACAATTCGTATCCATGTGTGTATACAATGCGATCCAAGAATTCAAACAATTTTAATAAATCTAATTGACAATTTACAATGTGATCAAGTATATCGAACCGACTACCACTTCATCATTCAAACGTCCTTTTATAGGGACACTGATGTGGCGCCGTGGTAAAATGCGCAAGTATGTTTGGCTAGGCAATTGGGTGCCATAGATTGTGAGTTCGAGGTCTGGATAGAGCTTGAGTTAAATTGTGTTTCTTTGAAATGTCTGATTACTTAATCACAATGTATCTTTGTTGATTCAAAATTTTAATTTGAATTTCCTGTTGAAATTGTACTTTGTTGATGATTTTAATTATATATATATATTTTTTTTTTCAATCTCTTTATTTTCATTTGTTTATTTTGTTAGCATGTTTACAGATTTTTTTTTTTAATTTCAGAAGTACTTACTTGACCCTTAGTTTCTCTCTGAGAATTGGCCTTGGGACAAAACATAATTTTTGCAATCTGAGCATCGGATTCAAAGTTCGTTTGGGTTTTGCATTCTCATTATAATCCCTGAAAAAAAAAATACAAAATGAATTGTTTGCGAAACTACTATTGGTGTGAGACTGCAAAATTTGTCATTTTATCAAAAAGGATGGCTACCTTGAGTGTTACTAATTAGCTGTTATCCAACGGTAAAACTGACCAGATCCCCACTAATGGAACATGAGAAACTAGGCCATACCAGGGGTATTTAGGACAAGTACAATAAAGCTTTGGTGCAAATAAATGTAGCAATGTCAATAAGACTTTATCATTACCTATCAGACTGTAGAAATCTCCGAACTCTTAACTTCATAGATATCTTCGCTCTTATCATACTTCTACCTTCACGCGAGTTGAAATCAATGGCTGGGCATTTTTTCTTAATCTGAAAACAGCCGAGGAATATTTAAGATCATAGTTATTATTGGTCAATATAAAAGTCTACAAACTACGGAAGTCGCCAGATGCAACAAAAAAGATTTATTTCTTGTTTTTCCTCACAGTAAATATATTTTTTGGTGTGACACTGCAGTTTCCGTAGCAAATATAAGAATCTTACATATACAAAATATGAAAGGGCTGCAAGGACTTTTGCTGCAAAATTAATAATATAACAAATGGTAAAAATAGAGGTTACACAAGTGGTTGTTGGATGTGGAATTTATTCCACACGAATGAGTTATTTTTTAAGTTACATAAAACATTAGCTTTGGTGAGTGTCTTCTGTAACTTTTCAAAAATAACTTATAAGTATGGAATAAATTCCATATCCAACATTCACGAATCATGTGACCTGTTTCTACCACAATTATATTTGCTTTTAGCCAATAGAAATATAACGATCATAAAGTATTGTGTATTTGCCGAAATATGCAAATAAGATGTAGTGATATTTTCACTAATTAATATGCAAAAATCATCTTTTGATAAGAATCCATTGATATGCAATTCTTTTAATCTGGGACATCTTTAACTGGGGACATCTTTAGGACAAAATATTTCTCATTTAATGTCTTAATGAATTGAAGTTTTCAAAGTTATTTTAACAATATAACATTTGTTGTCGGACTATAAAAAACATGTGCATGGCAGGACTGTGCCGTCTTCTTCTCGCCAAATAATCATCAGTAAAGTCCTTTTTCGTTAAAACGAATTACACAGATTATTAAACACGATGCATAAAAACGTAACATTTTTGACACAACAACCACGTTACAAACTACACTTTAAAACAGCATTTTTGACGTCAAGTGGAGATCACAACATAGCACTCAATTATTGATGTAGTTGACAAATGATAATGCGGCACAGGAATAAGTAGTTCAGTCAAAGTTCAACGTATTATCCGAACAGAATGAGAGAAGTAGAACAAGAATAAATCTGATGTGTCAGATACAAACCTGGGGATGATAATTAATCGTATAATTACGATGTGTCTTTGTCATTTAATACAACACCATATATCAAGAGGGAAATAATATTTTCTAATCTATAATTTGATATCTTATATCATATGGAATCCAAAAAAACAATGAGTAAAATCAATGTTGTTTGCAAAATGTTAAGATTGAATATAACAATCTGTAAATACAATGCTGATGTTCGATGTAACCCACTATTTCCACCTGGAGCACACCAGGGACAACACCAGTTTGATATCTCTGGACTTCTCAGAATCTCACCTAAATACATGTACACTATTCCGTCTTTGCATATTACAGAGTTAGCTCCCTTGCGGGTAGGTATTGATTGTTACGTTGTTATTTCATGAGCGCAATTCACATCGTTTTCTCCCAAACGTATGATGTAATGCTCCAAAATGCACGACGTCACAATCAATTCCTAAATATATACAAGCAAGTGCAGATAACTCTGTATTATGCAAATTCGAAATATGAATAATGAATTTTTATAGGTCCAAAATAGTTTTAATACCAAAATGCTTAAAATTTACTCTTCTGTATGTTGTGGGCAACACAAAAACAACCAATCATTATTTTGTCATTTCATCAACATTCAAAATTACTTATATCAGGCCCTTTTGGGAATTTTCATAAAGACAGAAAGAAAAAAAAAAGGGAAGAAAGAAATATACTCACATATTCCATTAGGTTGTCCATCTTCTCGCCTTTCATGGTTTCTACATCAAATTTTTCTATTCCTTTTCTGACAAGTTTCTGTTGATCAATTCATTACAAAATTAACAAGAGTGTATTGTACTAGCATAGGGCAAACACGATTTAATAAATACGAGAGGCATTGAGAGCCTGTAGTGTATTAATCACTTGAACTCCTAAGTCTGCAGGTGTAATAGTCAGGTGAATGGGAGTAGAAATTCTGTAGGATGGGTACCTCAAGTTTAGTGACAATTTGTGACCAGCATAAAATAGAAAATAAATATCAACTCACATTCATGGCTTTATTATTCACAAACTCCAAGGTGTCTAAGATATCTGGGACATCTGATTCTTCATCTTTCTGATGACTGTCATCATCTTCATCTTCAGAATCAGCACCTTTAGACAATGATGTCAATAAACCGATACAAGAATTCCACCGAAGTGTATGTGTTGCCTGCACAGCATCACAAAAAATAGTTTTTTTTACTGTTCAAAAATATTGTTAATAATTAGGAATTTGATCAGTATCGAACCCATCTAAGATCTCATTGATATAAAGCAAATTACCAAATTTGGTTGAATTCGGACAATTAATACTTAAGTTATCAAGCAGAAACCATATTTAAACAATTTTAAAGTCCCGCAACTGCAAATATCGAAATATTTTGACCAGTATCGAACCCACCTTAGATCTCTTTGATATTAAGCAATGTACCAGATTTGGTTGAAATCGGACAATAAATACTAAAATTATTAAGCGGAACCAAGGATTTATCTGTTTTGACAATTTTAAAGTACCGTAATTCTTGCAACTACTAACAGATTTTGACTATTATTAAACTCATCTGAGATCTCAATGATATAAAACAATTTATAAAATTTGGTTGAAATCGGACCTTTAATATTTATTAAACTCATCTGAGATCTCAATGATATAAAACAATTTATAAAATTTGTTTAAAATCGGACCTTTGATATTTAAGTTATTGAGTGGAAACCAAGAATTTCTATGTTTTGACAATTTTAAAGTCCTGTAACTCATGCAAATATTGACAGATTTTGACCATTATCAAACTCATTTAAGATCTCATTGATGATATTCATCCTGATTAACTCCCCTTACCACAATGTCCCTCATCATGATTATCTCCCCTTACCACCAATTGCCTCAGCAAAAGATTATCTCCCCTTACCACAATGTCACCAATCGGAACTCCTCGAATGTAAAACATAACCTCGGATGTGGTAGGTGTAAGAATGTGAAAGAAACTAAAACATTCTCTTCACCGGAAAACCTAATTACGCACTTACTGCGCTTAAGAAAATGAATGATTATTGAAATGTTAAACTTCTATAATCATATTTTAAGAAATTAAATGTAACCATATTTCCTTCGAGATGGACAGCACACAGCATCGATGAACTAACACTTTTCCAGTGGCAACCAGTTGTCATGACAATAATAACTTAGTTTCAAAATGGATGCCCTTGCGTCACATCCGAGGTCAATATACAACTGTTACATCTGAGGACTTCCGAGTACAATGTCCCTCATCATAATTATCTCCCCTTACCATGATGTTCCTCATCATGATTATCTCCCCTTACCATTAAGTCCCCCACAATGAGTATCTCCCCTTATCATGATGTTCCTCATCATGATTATCTCCCCTTACCATGATATCTCTCATCATGATTATCTCCCCTTATCATGATGTTCCTCATCATGATTATCTCCCCTTACCATGATATCTCTCATCATAATTATCTCCCCTTACCATGATCTCCCTCATCATTGTCCACTCTACTGGAATCTTCCATTGTAGTGTTCCCACAGCTATCCTCCCCTTGGCTCGTAAAAGATTCAGCAGTAAGCTTAGCTTTAGTCAGGATGTCTGAACGCCTGCAAATCAACAATTATTCTACCTAGAAAATTCATTGCAATCAGTAAGTTTTCATTGCCAGGTGAGGCTTTTGTTCCAGCCTTTTAATAACGGTATTACAGAAATGGTTCTGATAATGTCGTTTTGCGCAAACCATTGTCTTTAAACTGCCCCAAAATACCAGTTTTTACAATCTTTGTTATAACAGCATGACAAGCAACACATATTCAATCTCATGGCTTATAACAAAAGGCTCAGAGGGCCTTTATTGCTCAACAGGTTTATTCAGGATGACTTATTTCCAATTACATTTACCAGATATTTTTTTAACATTTTCCCAGAATCCCTCAGCCTCGTGGAGGTCAGTCCAACCATTTGTATAATTTTGAAACTTATACTACCAGTTATAGTGATATTAATATCTTTGTTTCTGATAAGAAGTTACTTAGATACAACTATAGACAAACTGATCACTTTTGGCCATATTGCACAAGTACCTGGGGATTAGTCCATCAGTTTTTGATCTTCCACCCATAGGGACATTAGTGTGCAAACATGACTGATATCTCTTGCTAAGTTTTAGATAATCTTTTTCCATGAAATTGGCTAAATTACCCCTTTTGGTGCCATTCCTCATTCCTAGGTCGATTACCTTTACATTCACACAACTTTGAATTTCCACCATCCCATGGTGATGCTCACAGTCAAATTTCGGTTAAATTCTGATAAGTGGTTATGGAAAAGTAGTAATTGGACACCAAAGAATGTCAAGTAACTTACCCTTGTCGTTCAAACTTTTTGGTCAGTTTCTCAGCTTCAATATTCTAGAAAACAAAGAGATAAAAGGTTTGTGTATATATCTATCACTATATCAATGGAGTGGATCTAAAGTAGTCTCTGAATTTCAATACCATCTTTAGAATTAACTGAGAACCCTTAGTTACTTGTTGCAACTCCATTTCTCCGGAAATAGTGATAATTTTCTATAATAGTAAAATCAATATGATTAATACAATTTGTATTTACTGACACATGAAAATGTGTTGTGTCAGTTATACAAAGACAAGATGATCAGACAAGATCTCAATGCCTGTGCAAAAATCTGTTGCGAAACAGTCAGAAAGCCTCATGTTTGACAATTTAATTATTCTACCTGACTCGTGTTGAGATTCTGTTGTCTTGCGACAATCATACAGTTTTATAATAAAGGCACAGCTAAATAGAATCAGATCCCAGTTTAATGAACATTTCTTAATTTTTAAGGAATTCCTTAACTTAAATTTTGCCATAGAAAAGCATTACAAAAGTTAGGGAAAAAATCTTAAGGAGTCTTCCTTCAAATCTGTAATGCTTAATGCATGGAGAATTTTAATATAATGGATTCCTTAAATTATTCAAATGTTTATGAAACTGGGCCCTTAAAATTCTTTGAAAGCTCAGACATTTTAGATAAAAATGGTTCTTTATATTCACTAGACATATGACATTTCCAACAATAGTCAGCGTTCATAAAACACAGAAATACATACAAAATACCAACATAGAACCAACCTTTAGAAACGAGTCTAGATGGCTGATGTCCTTCACTGGCCAAATTATAGTATTTCTTGGCTGTAAAGAAACATATCAGTTTTGATGAATTGAGCAGTGAAAATCTCACATATTTTAGAAAAGGCTCTATACATACCGTATTATCTAAATTTACAAATGTTTCGCAACACCTAGTGAAATACAATCTTAGCGGTGTTGTTGTCGTCGAAAACACGAAACTTAATGCTGACTGTGCATGCGCATGATGCAGTCATGTGACTATCAGGTGATGAAGCAGTCTGCTTCGCTCCAAAATGGCTTATTTTTACTGATTATGCCATCTAATAGTGCTGTCAATTGCAGGTAGAATTCCTTGGCACATCGTCGGATTGTAGTTAATATTTACAGATTGAAATGTTTCAGTAGAGTTATGTACTTGGTTTGATTAACGCAGGTACAATGAAACGGCAATATAATGATTCAGAAGGAAACAGAAAGTGAAAGTAGAAAAGTACCGGTACAAACGAAACATATTATCTGATGACGTTACGATCAACACATGGATCCAATTGTTTCAATATTTTGCAGTCGCAACATGAATTTATTATCAAAACCTTTTCTCCTTCTCTTTCTACTCTTGATAAATAACACAAATGATGTTTTTTTTCATGTTAAAAACCTTTGATGTTTAAGATATAACTTTTTAACCTATAGGAAATAAATTCATTAAATATTGTTTCCATCCTATGTTATTTTCCAAAGATAAACAGGGTTTATGTTAAAACATCACAAGTAATAATGATAAGCGACGCATAGCGCATCAGTTGTACTGTTGAAAATTTCGCTCACGCAATTTCTCCCACATTGCAATTGCTGAAAGTTGACAGGTATGGTAGTTACAGAATTACCTTCATGTTTGCCCAACTTCTTTTATCTTTAGGATATGGAAGTACTGGTACTTTGGAATATCTTCTGGTTTTTGTGATTTCAAGCTGTATAAATTCTTCCCTTACAGAGTCCTCGATGTCTAAATAAAAATTTGAAATATTTCATTCATTTAATTAATACATCAGGTATTTTTTACTTATACATAATGTTTCATGGTATTTCATTTCAGAGTTTTTTCTAATAACTGTTGTTATTGACTTATTTGATTACAATTTACTTTTATGTGTAAAGTATTAAAAAGGAGCTAGGAGCGCTCTGATACCTCTTGTTTCACAGCTAAGTGTGTCAGAGCGTAATAAAGAAATCTGAAACTGAAAAAAAAATTAAACTGAGAGGAATTTATTCAATACCCAGCCAGTGGAACCAGATTTCAGTAACTATAATTCTAATAGACAGTACAAAAAATTACTATCTAGATTAAATGTATCAGTTGTGTTGGGGTTTTTTTTGTCTGAAAAAAAATTGGTAAAACCAAAAAAAAAAGAAAAAAAGTCAGGCTATTGTTGTACAATAGGTGTGGAAAACAGATATCTGAATTTTTATCCTTAAAACAGTGCAATGGGTATGTTGATTTTTTTTTTTTTTTTTTTTTGATTCATTAGAGAATTGATTTTCAAAAAGATAACAAAAAATGAGAACATGAGCTTACTGAAGGTACATAATAGTTAGATTGTACCATATATAAATGATAATAATTCAGTTTAAATATGTAAGAGTTCACTTTATTAAATACATGAAAAGCTGATTGAAGTTGTGACACTTATGCAGTATATAGCCAGATTTAAAATAAGGTAAAACTTTTACCTACCAAAAGTATGCAATGGATATTGGAGAATCTTGCCTGTAGCAACAGCGTGGCCTTCATGGAAGAGGGAAACTTTCAGTCTGAGAATTCAAATCAACAGAATACCATTAAAAATTACTTTACTAGAGAAATATGAAGATATTAAACTAAGATGTTCTAATGCATGTACATAGACAGTAAACTTTTAAATACTTTAGTCTGAAAATGTGTGTTATCTTTTTTTCCACATTTTATTCTGGTTTGATGGTTCAGAGAGCTTGTTATCAATAAGAAAGAAAAAGCTGATAATTAATTAAAGTAGTACTTACTTAGCCGTTAGTTTATCTTTGGGGATTGGCTTGGGCACAAAACGTATTTTCTTTAAAGTCAAAGGGTCTGGCATATTTTCAGATTTTGTCTTCTCATTGTACCCCCTGAAAAACCTTAGAAAATTAACTACTTGCAAAGGGAAAACATATAATTTCCAATATTCATCAATTTGCAAAAGAAATGGTATTATTGTTAAAAACACATGGCCAATGGTCCTTAACGGTCATCTGACAATAAAACCTTAAATTGGCGCCATCTGAATAGGAAAATATTTAAACATGTTCCAAGATGGTGACTTTGACATCCATCTTGGATTTATATGCCGAAAATAATAACACTTCTTAGACAGCCCTCCCATGCATTCAGAAAAATTTTCAGCATCACAGCTGAAAAACTTAAAAATATGTGTTTCATGAAGGCAGCTGGGGACACATTAATTCAACCCGAAAAAATAACAACACTTGGTGATCAGGACCATCAGTTCAAAATGTGTTTTCAAGATGGCGGCTCAGGTGGCCACCTTGGATTTGGAATCAACCCGAAAAATAACAACACTTTGTCACTACTATTTCATACAACTTTCTGCTAATTCGAACCAGAACTTGAGAAGAAGTTGAAAATGTGAAAAACTTAAGATGGATGGCACACAGCACCCTTCGTGTCAGATGACTTGATATGGTATTTGTACTTCAGTTTGAATTACATAAAGATTTAAGATAACCAAGTCTGTCAGAGACACGTATCGGTTATCATATTTTTGACATGAATAGGTGTGCAGCAAACATTAGATTTGAAATGGTGCGCTAGCGAGCAGCCCCATATGTATAATAAACACAAATGCTAAGCTAAAAGTTCACATTACTTGTCAGATTGCAGAAACCTCCGAGTCCTTAACCTCTGAGATATTTTCTTCCCGATCTCCTTTCTGGTTTCAGGTGAATCAATGGCTGGGCATTTTTCCTGAATCTGGAAAAAGAAATAAGCAAGATAGCATTCAAATGATGTGTTCAAGGTAGCAGATCATCTTAGTATTCAACAAGAGGCCCATGGGCCTTAACGGTCACATGAGTTTGAATACACTATATACTGGGCCTTGAAGTTGATTTATAATTTTACTTTTTAGTCTATGAAGAGTATTTGCTTCCATTAAACCTGTGAATTTAGAAGTATTTTTTGAAATTTTAATCATTTTGACACTGTTTGGTCCTGCCCTCTGGTCCCTCAGGGGGACATCGAGAACCGATATGGATGTTAAAATGTTATATCTCAGGCTAATAATTCTAATCAAGTTTGACTCATTTCCTATGAAAATTGAGCAAATTATGTTCATAAATATGTTTTTCCTATATAAACTATAGTAAACTTGACCCCCTCCCCAAGGGGAAAACGTGAGACCCCAGGGTAATATAATTCACAATTTTTATAAAACACCTTAAGACCTTTCCATCGATAATTATCTAATTCTATCATTTCCAGAATTTTAGAAGATTTCTGAAATGTTAGCCTATTTAACCATTTTTAGCCCCGCCCCTCTGCCCCAAGAGGGCCGGCCATGCAGTAATAATATGGATATGATATGGATATTAAAATGCTATCTCAGGCTAATAATTCTAACCAAGTTTGACACATTTCCTATGAAAATTGAGCAGAAAATGTTCATCAATGTGTTTTTTCTATACATGTATAAACTATAGTAAACTTGACCCCCTCCCCAAGGGGAAACATGAGACCCCAGGGTCATATAATTCACAATTTTTATAAAACACCTTAAGAACTTTTCATCTATAAATTGTATTTGATTCTATCATTTCCAGAATTTTATAAGAAGATTTTTGAAGTTTTAGCCTATTTGACCTTTTTTGGCCCCGCCCCTCTGCCCCCAGGGTGTCAGCCAGGACCAATATGGATCTGATGTTAAAATGCTATCTCAGGCTAATAGTTCTAACCAAGTTTGACTCGTTTCCAATGAAAATTGAGCAAAAATGTGTTTTCCCTAGATAAACTATAGTAAACTTGACCCCTCCCAAGGGGTCATATAATTCACAATTTTTGTATAGGACCTTAAGAGTATTTGATTTTACCACATCTGAGTAAAGAGGAAGATTTTTGAAATTTTACTCAATTTTACACCTTTTGGCCCATCCCACAGCCCCCTGGGGGGGTGGGGACCATATTATATTCACAATTTTGATAGGCCTTATACCTTAAAAGGTTTGTGCAAAATTTCATTGAAAATGCTTCTGCAGTTTCGGAGAAAAAGTTGAAAATGTAAATTGTTTACAGATATATGACAGACGACGGAAGAAGCAAAACGCACGACGATGGACAAAAGGCAATTAGAATAGGTCACTTAAAACTACGTCTCAGGTGACCTAAAAAGAGAGAAAGAAAGCTTTGAGTGGAATGCTGAAATTTGTCTACTTACATATTTCATTAACTTGTCCAAGTTCTTGTCTTTCATGGATTCCACATTAATTCTATCCATCCCTTGTCTGATAATTCTCTATAAAAGACAATAAAATGATTAACAAGATATCATATTGGGGTAATATTCACTAAGAGACATAGACGTTCAGTCAACTGGATCACTGAATGTAAGAGACATAGACGATCAGACACCTGGATCACTGAATGTAAGAGACATAGACGATCAGTCACCTGGATCACTGAATGTAAGAGACATAGACGTTCAGTCAACTGGATCACTGAATGTAAGAGACATAGACGATCAGACACCTGGATCACTGAATGTAAGAGACATAGACGATCAGTCACCTGGATCACTGAATGTAAGAGACATAGACGATCAGACACCTGGATCACTGAATGTAAGAGGCATAGACGATCAGTCAACTGGATCACTGAATTTAATAGATATAGACGATCAGTCACCTGGATCACTGAATGTGCAACAGGTGAGCTAAAAATGGACAGCCAGACGAACACAGAAATAATTGTTACTATAAGGCCCCCCTGATCTAGATGGTACTGTACTAATATATCAGTTAATATGACTGAAGGTAAGGCCTAAAGGGCACAGTCTGATGTTTTAGTAACCATTAAAGGGACAATTCAGTGAAGCTAATTCTGTTACATAACCACGAACAAAATATGACATATTTGTATTATTCTATAATCCTTATGGATCATATAACTAGAAATATTGACAAATTCCACGACATTTATAAGTATTCTGATTGATACCATTGGAATTCCAAATCGTTGATCAATACAATTAAGTTGTATTGATTTTATTGACACATGTTTCTATTGACAGACACATATAACATGTATGTTGTACCCTACCCAAGCTAAAGTCATGTACGTTAATCAAATGCAATACATAGCCACTGAGAAATTGGTAAGATCATATTTTGATGTCCGACCACAATGTGCAATGGTGGACAGCAGGCGAGTTTGGACATTTCACATACATTAATTCACGACAGTGGGCTTTTCTGGATATCACAGTAAAACCAACTAATCTAATTTCCATTAGAACTGGTTTGTTTCCGATATACCGTATAAGCAAATTTTAATGTACTCTTAGACTGACTGTTCCTTTAAAGTATGCAATAAAAAAAAAAAATTATGGAAATAAAGGAGCCATTTTTTATTGTTTTTGTATTCACAAACTGCATACACTCTATCTTTCATCCCCAAACTCCCATTTGAGAAGAAAGAAATGGTATTTCCGTAAAAGTTATTCTGTATTTGGTCAGCTGATGACACTGGAAGCTTTCCGAATGGTTGAAAAAATTGCCCCCCAAAAAATTGCTGATGCTTAGAATGGATTAAAAATAACCAGCAACCGATGGCAACAATCATTGTATGTAATAAATAAATCAGTCAAGTAAAAGAAATCAAATAACTATGTCTCTTCCTAGTCACCTGAACGCTTAGAAATGGAGTGCTATAATATGGAGCTTCTGCCAGATAAAGATTTATGTTCTTCTGAATCACAAGAATGTTTGAAATGTAATATTGAGTTTATTGAAAAGCATCCCTTGTGAATTGGTGAATGAATCCAATATGGCCTCCGAAAACTTATCAGTGTGCAGACCTGAAAATTGAAGATGGGGCTCTTTTTAATATTTTCACATTTGTGTTACCTTGTAAGTGCTTTGTACTTCATGCCCTTCAGATTAAACCCTTGTTAACTTACAAAGTGGAAGATAAGCAGTACCATGAACCAAACAGAATATATAGCTAAACTCACATTCAAGATCGAATTATCCAAGGTGTCAAAGATTTCAGAGTCGTCTGATTCTTCATCTTCCTTATAATCACTGTCATCATCTTCCTCTACAGAATCAGCACCTTTAGACAAACATGTCATATAACAAGTAACACGGAATACATATCAACACTGTACCATTGATAGAATATGTATCACTGAATACTTAGGGTCAAGTGTGATAGTAAACAAACTTGGCCTCAAGTATTCAATAACACATCTAAATTATATATCATATCACCTTTCCTTCATCAAAAATGACTGTATTTTAACATACCATCATATTATTATACAAGGGTCCAATTGGCCTAAACCATTCACCTGCTATCTGGCTATCATAATGCATACTATAAAGATTTTTCTATGCTTGAACCATTAAATGATGTCACACAGAGTTGGACAAGCTGATTCACCCATTATTAATCAAAATGTAGAAATTGGGTTCACTTCATTGAAGCATCTAACGAGGTTATCATCAGGTTTCTAGTACTCTTAGATATTGACAAGATTTTGAAATAATGACCCTTGTGACCTTGAATGAAGGTCAAGGTAATAAATTTGAACAAGTTTAGAAGCCCTTCATCCTAAAATGTTACAAGTCCATGATGACATTCATCAGGATTACTTCCCCTTACCATGTTGTCCCCAAACAAGATTATCTCCCCTTACCATGATGTCACTCATTATGATTATTTCTCCTTTTTATGATGTCACTCATTGTGATTATCTCCCCTTACCATGATGTCACTCATTATGATAACGTGTATTTCTCTTTTTGTGATGTCCCTCCATATACTTAATTATCTCCCCTTGCCATGATGTCACTCATCATGATTATCTCCCCTTACTAGGATGTCACTCAACATGATTATCACCCCTTACTAAAATGTCACTCATCATGATTATCTCCCCTTACCATGATGTCATTCATTATGATCATCTCCCCTTACCATGATGTCACTCATCATGATTATCTCCCCTTACCCTGATGTCCCTCATCATGATTATCTCCCCTTACCATGATCTACTTCATCATTCTCCACTCTACTGGAATCTTCCATTGTAGCGTTCCCACAGCTATCTTCCCCTTGGCTCATAAAAGAGTCAGCAGTAAGCTTAGCTTTAGTCAAGATGTCTGAACGTCTGGAAATCAACAATTATCTAGAAAAGTCATGGCAATCACTATGTTTCCAAACGAGGATTTTATCCGAACTCGTTTATCATTTAATAACTGTCTTACGAAAATATTATAAAAAAATTTGAAAATGTTTTTGAAGACCTATTTTTGTTTCTTTCCTTACAATTCCAGTAAATGTAAAGAACTTCTATTATTCTGAATAATGATACAGCAATATACCTATTTCTCTGTAGCTTTTTGGCCAGATTCTCAGCTTCAACATTCTACAAAACAAAGAGAGTTCTATAAATATTTATGTCTAGAAGACTTTGAGTTCGTGCAGATGTACAGGTAATTAATCTATGGTTAGATGTTTAGTCAGGTAGGCAATTTATCTATTGATAGTAAATGACGCCCTGAAAAGTGGTTTATTAGATAACTTTGGCAAGAAATTTAAATTATGTGGCAATAGAGTCGGAGGATGTTGGTATTAGAAATAGAAAGATAGAATCAGCAGGGGTTTATAGTGAGTAAATACCTCCCTGACAGAATTAGCAGGGGTTTATAGTGAGTAAATACCTCCCTGACAGAATCAGCAGGGGTTTATAGTGAGTAAATACCTCCCTGACAGAATCAGCAGGGTTTATAGTGAGTAAATACCTCCCTGACAGAATCAGCAGGGGTTTATAGAGAGCAAATACCTCCCTGACAGAATCAGCAGGGGTTTATAGTGAGTAAATACCTCCCTGACAGAATTAGCAGGAATTTACAGTGAATAAATACCTCCCTGACAGAATTAGCAGGGTTTATAGTGAATAAATACCTCCCTGACAGAATTAGCAGGGGTTTATAGTGAGTAACTACCTCCCTGACAGAATCAGCAGGGATTTATAGTGAGTAAATACCTCCCTGACAGAATCAGCAGGGGTTTGTAGTGAGTAAATACCTCCCTGACAGAATCAGGAGGGGTTTATAGTGAGTAAATACCTCCCTGACAGAATCAGGAGGGGTTTGTAGTGAGTAAATACCTCCCTGACAGAATCAGCAGGGGTTTATAATGAGTAAATACCTTCCTGACAGAATCAGCATGGGTTTGTAGTGAGTAAATACCTCCTTGACAGAATCAGCAGGGTTTATAGTGAGTAAATACCTTCCTGACAGAATCAGCAGGGGTTTATAGTGAGTAAATACCCGACAGAATCAGGAGGGGTTTGTAGTGAGTAAATACCTCCCTGACAGAATCAGCAGGGGTTTGTAGTGAGTAAATACCTCCTTGACAGAATCAGCAGGGTTTATAGCGAGTAAATACCTTCCTGACAGAATCAGCAGGGGTTTATAGTGAGTAAATACCCGACAGAATCAGCAGGGGTTTATAGTGAGTAAATACCTCCCTGACAGAATCAGCAGGATTTATAGTGAGTAAATACCTCCCTGACAGAATCAGCAGGGGTTTATAGTGAGTAAATACCTCCTTGACAGAATCATCAGGGGTTTATAGTGAGTAAACACCTTCCTGACAGAATCAGCAGGGATTTATAGTGAGTAAATACCTCCCTGACAGAATCAGCAGAGGTTTATAGTGAGTAAATACCTCCCTGACAGAATCAGCAGGGGTTTATAGTGAGTAAATACCTCCCTGACAGAATCAGCAGGGGTTTATAGTGAGTAAATACCTCCCTGACAGAATCAGCAGGGGTTTATAGTGAGTAAATACCTCCCTGACAGAATCAGCAGGGGTTTATAGTGAGTAAATACCTCCCTGACAGAATCAGCAGGGGTTTATAGTGAGTAAATACCTCCCTGACAGAATCAGCAGGGGTTTATAGTGAGTAAATACCTCCCTGACAGAATCAGCAGGGGTTTATAGTGAGTAAATACCTCCCTGACAGAATCAGCAGGGGTTTATAGTGAGTAAATACCTCCCTGACAGAATCAGCAGGGGTTTATAGTGAGTAAATACCTCCCTGACAGAATCAGCAGGGGTTTATAGTGAGTAAATACCTCCCTGACAGAATCAGCAGGGGTTTATAGTGAGTAAATACCTCACCGACAGAATCAGTAGGGGTTTATAGTGAGTAAATACCTCCCTGACAGAATCAGCAAGGTTTATAGTGAGTAAATACCTTCCAGACAGAATCAGCAGGGGTTTATAGTGAGTAAATACCTCCCTGACAGAATCAGCAGGGGTTTATAGTGAGTAAATACCTCCCTGACAGAATCAGCATGGGTTTATAGTGAGTAAATACCAGACAGAATCAGCAGAGGTTTATAGTGAGTAAATACCTCCCTTACAAAACTGTAGTGGTATACAGGGTTACAATGAGCAATATTTACCAGGCAACATGAAACAAACCTTTTCATAAGATTCCACGCTGTGCAGATCTTTAACTGGCCAAATTATTGTATTTCCTTTCTGTAAATAAAATACGAAAAAATAGTTGAGTAAAAAAATATGACAGAAAAAATTTGTGGATTAATTGCAATAGACTTTTGATGTTATGGAGTTATAATACAACAAGAGGCCCTGAGGGCCTGTATCATTTACCTGGTCTGTGAAGTCATGCAAATTGTAAAGTTTATGTGTTTATCTAATAACCTCAAGGACAAAGGATGGACTAAAAGACGGACGAGCAGACGGACAGAAGGACGGACGAACCACAGATGAAAGGTAATTTGAATAGCGCACCATCTGATAATTGTGGGTTTAAAACAAATCACATAATTAAATCTTAACTTATGCATCGTAATAAATCCAATAGCAGGTCTGTACAAATGTATATTTCTGTTATATTTCCTGGCACGAAAGTCTCAAGGACAACTTGTCTATAATGACCATTTTTCTGTCTCCCTTTCAATGGTTGTGTAGAGAGGTTTGACTATATTAATAAACTTCTAAATAATCAAACAAAATAGCTACCTGTTGGTCATTTTTGTTTTAATTCAACAGGTAACATAAAAGATGCCACTGGAATAAATTTGATAAAACCGCCTTGAATTATTGAAAACTTTCACAATGTTCATTTTGAACAAGTAACCTCAGTCACTAGTGATGAATGTGCTATCAAATACAGATTGTGCTAATACAATGAGCTTATAATCACATTACAGAGCTAATTACCCTAAAATTCTAATACGTACATTTACAGTCCTTAATAGTTTGATTACCTTTATCTTTTCCCAACTTCTTTTATCTTTGGGATATGGAAGTACTGGTACTCTGGTATATCTTCTTGTTTTTTTTATTTCCAGCTGTGCAAATTCTTCCCTCATAGAATCCTCAATGTCTTTTTAAATAAAAAATTAAAATATTTGATTAATTGTATTTCATTAGCACATATTAAGATATTCCATTATCTTAATGTCATCGACAATAGGAAAAGGACAACAGGATCCAGGCTCACTTTTAATGATGTTCTTCTGCTGACAGGGCATAAACAATACTCACGATTTGAACTATAATTACTGTTTACTCATATATTGTAAATGTATGTCCAATTAACACAAAAATTGACATAAATAACTTGCTTTGCTTTTGATGTATGCAAAAAGAGTACTTAAATCCATATAGAGCACAGTGCTATGGACTTTTCTTGGGATGCGATTAATTCTTTTTAATATTTTTATCTTGAAGGAAAATAAGAAGGTCAAACTTTTCAATGCCGGTAATGGTGTAAAGTAACTTTCGTTTTTCACAGAGAAAAAAATACCATTTTCCATGTGTAAGGAATACTATAATTTAAAATTCATAATAGGAAAACATTACAGAAATTAAGGAACAAGAGGCCCAGAGGGCCTATATCATTCATCACAGCAAAATTGCCCCTTTTGGCCCCAATAATTGTACAATTTTGAATCCTCACCCCATAAGGATGCTACCATTGCAATATGAGTGCTATCCAATGCTTAGTTTTAGAGAAAAAGCAATTTTTACAGAAAAAGTCATATTGACCTTTTGACCCTGCCTCTCGGCCCCGGGGGGAGGGGGGGGGGGTCAGTCCAACCAATTGTACAATTTCTAATCCCCACCCAATTAGGATGCCACCATTGCAATATGAGTGCTATCAAATGCTTAACTTCAGAGAAGAAGTCATTTATTTGGAAATAGCCAAATTGAGCACTTTTGGTCCAACCCCTCAGGCCCCTGGGGGGAGGGGGAGGGCCCAACCATTTGTACAATTTTCAGTCAGTACCCAATAATGATGCATCCTAATATCATTCAAATTTTGTTAAATTCCAACCAGCTGTTGTAAAGAAGAATTTGATGGTTGACAGATAGACGTCTGTCGCAGTGGTATCGCATAAGCTCACCTTTGTCCTTTGAACCAGGTGAGCTAAAAATCTTACGTCAAGGACATTTTTTAAAAATATGTAATGCTTTCCAATGAAGAATTTTACATTAAGAAATCCTTTAATGAATGTTCATGAAATTGAGCCAATTAAAACCTATCAAAGCCCTTTCTCAGATGAAAACACGTTAAATAAAGCAGATGACTAATGTTTTCAATAAAACAATTCAATCAAGTCAAAGGTGAACTCAAGTTTGCTTAATAAGTAAAATATGAAATCAAACCTAAACTGTAACAAGGTAAAAACATTTACATACCATACTTCCACAACGGATACTGGATAATTTCGCCTAAAGCAACAGCTTGGCCATCATTGAAGAGTGAAACCTTTAGTCTAAGAATTCAAACCATGTTCAAATGAGTATTTTGTCAAAAATTAATTTTTGTTATGGAAATATTAAGATATTAAAGGAGAATGTTCTGATATATGTACGTAGACAGTAAACTTTTAAATACTTTAGTCTGAAAATGTTTGTTAATCATTTTCTCCATGTTTTATTCTGGTTTGAAGGTTCAGAGAGCTTGTTATCAATGAGAAAGAAAAAGCTGACAATTAATTTCAGTAG
>SAYR01001813.1:41757-63434 GCA_004382745.1 Argopecten irradians irradians
GCCATAATAGGTATGCAAGTGTTAAAAAGTAAATTTTTCAAGTGGCAGGTTTAACTAACGCCTCCAAACTTTTAATAGAATCATTCTTGTTATTTATGGTAGCTTGTCTTTCTATCCTTCCAAGCCCCCGTTGGTCATACATTTGGAAGAGAAGAATGGTTTATTTTGTCAAATTAATTTCAGTAGAGTAGTTTCTTATGTATTAGCACACTACCAAGTAATAATATTTCTTGTTCGCTAAGCCGGGTGTGGATAAAATTGGAAAAACGAATCAATTTTTTTTTCCAAGTCACTTGACCACTTGGAATCCAATAGTGCGCACAATATCGTTGGAGCTTTCTGCCAGAATAAAGATTTTTCCGTTCTTTTCGAAATTACGAAAGACGAGAGTATTTGAATGGCTCGGTAATGAGGATTGGAGTATTGATGAAAAGTAATGCAAATATGCCATTGGTGATGAAATCAATATCGGGCGAAATTGGAAACTTGAATTTGTGACAGTGTGGCTAGTGCTTGTGAAAACGTGTTGAGGATTGTTTGTTATGCAGTTATTTTGCATGGTTTGTGTTCCGTGCATTCTAAAGTGATTTGCATCCTTTGGGACTGCACTCTTAACTCTAACATAGTAGTCCGATAGTAACGCAAATCAGAGATATATAGCTAAACTCAATCAGTCGTCAAGATATGATGTTTATCCCGAAGGTGTCAAAGAACTTCGAGTCGTCCGAATTCTTTCATCTTTCTTTAAAAATGCGACTGTTATCTATGCATCTTCCTGCTAACGAGATAGTCATGGGCACCTGTTAGACAAACATGTGCATTACTGAACAGTAACGCACTGTAGCCGCTGTTAGAAATAATGTACATCGATTGAGATTAGCTTAGGGTGCAAGGGTGTGTAGCAGTAAACAAGACTTTGGCCGTAAGTTAATGCCATAACACAGATTCTTAAATTATATATTTAACTATATCTTAAATCATGTCACGCGTTCCTTCATAGCAAAGGACATACAGATTATTTGTGAAAACATGTAGCCATATCAAGTATTGTCAATGACAATGTTCCAATTGGTCTACTGATAACCATTCATGGCTGCTATCTGGATCTCGATGCTGCATTACTAAACGCAGGTTGTTGATTCTATGTTTTACCTGCATTAAAAAGAGTGGTCAACTGTGTGGACAGAATTGGACAATCTTGTCCACAGGTCCATTATCATGTTTCGTCGAAGCATCTAACAGGGTGCTCATCAGGTTTTCTAGTACTGGAACGCTTAAAAAATTAAACAAGGTATTATATTAGAAATTATTTAGCCCGCTAGCTGCTGATGTGCTTCAGTTGACCGCACTGTGACGTTGATATGAAGTGTTCAGAGTGTTCATTAATATTGAAAGCAAGGCTTTAGTAAAGCCGTTTCATTAGTGCGCTATGATCTACTATGGTCCATATCGAGAAGCGTTGTGTATATTAGAAGTTTGATCCATGGGTTGACAGACTTTTATATAGTGGCACTCATTATATCATTAGCTACGTCTTTACGAATGGGTGTACGATTCTCATATGGATTTATGTAACTTTCACCTTTAACGATTAGGATCCCCCTACCACATGATTAATCTCCGCTTTATCATGAGTTTTCTGCTTCGAAATGATTATCATCCCGCTTTACCATGAATTATCTCGTCATACGATTAATTATCTATTCCCTTATCCGATGTATCTCGGCTCATCATTTGTCCACAACTTCTACTGGAATCTGGTTCCAGTTGTGTAGTGTTTTCCCACAGCTATCTGCTCCTCTTGGCTCGTAAAAGAGATTCTAGCAAGTAAGCTTATGCTTTAGTGCTAAGATGTTCTGTATCGTTAGCTGGAAATCAAGCAACGTTTATCTACGGTAAGAAGTCATGGCAAATACACTATGGTTTCCAAAATCGAGGATGTTTCCTAACTTGTTTATCATATTATACAACTGCATTAAGTGAATATTAAGAGAATTCTGTTTAAAAATGTTTGTGAAGACCTATTTTGTAGTTTCTTTCGGGGTGTACATTTCTTGGAGCAAATCTATCAAAAGAACTTTGATTGATGTTTGACATTAAAAGAATGCTTCTATTCTGCTGAATAATCAGGTACAACCATATATCCTTATTCTGCGCTGGTAGCCTTTTGGTGCAGATTCTGCAAGCTTCATCATTCTAACAAAACAAGAGATGATCCTATAAATATGTGATCGTCATTATGAACTTTTTACATGAGTGTGTGCAGATGTTTCAGGTTATTATATCGTTTTGTAGATGGTTTTAGGGGTCAGGTAGGTATATTATCTAATTGATAGTGAATGATCGCTCTGCTGATTGTGGTTTGTTTTGGATAACTTTTAGGCAAGAGACTTAATTATGTGGTAATAGCAGTCGGAGAATATTTGTATAGAGTATTTTGGACAGACATAAATAGCAGGGGTTTATTAGAGTGAGTAAAAACCTCTCGCTATGACAGAACTGAATGAGCAGGGGTTTATTAGTGAGTATAATTGCCTTCCCTGAATGGAATCAGCATGGGTTTATATCGTTATAGGTAATACCAATCTCCATGACAGATACAGCAAGGGTTTAGTAGTGTGATAATATACACCTCCTGACAGAATCGTGCCAGCAGTAAGAAGGGTTTATATTGAGTAATATTAACATTCTCTGAACAGGAATCTAGCAGGGGTTTATGAGTGGAGTAAATACTCGGAGTGACTCAGAAGATCAGCAGGGGTGTTTTATAGTGAGTACTAATACTGGCCCTAGACGAGATATCAGGCAGGTGGTTATTATAGTGAATTATATTTACTACGAGATCTAGAGTTTATAGATGTGTAAACCATCCCTGACTCAGAATCAGACAGGGTTTATAGTGAAAGTAAATACAACTCCGCGATCGCTGACAGATCAGCAGGGTGTTATAAGTGAGTAAATACCAGTGGCTCGACACAGAATCAGCGGGGTTTATAGTGAGTAAATACCGTCCCTGCACAGATATTCAGCAGGGGTTTATAGGTGAGTGCAAATACCTCCTGACAGAAATCAGAGAGGGGTTATATAGTGAGTAAAGATACACTATTCTGGAGGCTAGTGACAGACATTCATGCAAAGGTTTTATAGTGTGAGTAAATATCTCGCTTGTACTAGAATGCAGCAGGGTTGTACTAGTGAGGTAAATAGATACCGCAGCTTATCTGACACGTGAAGTCAGCATGTGGGTTTATTGAGACTGAGGTAAAGATACCCTCCGCTGACAGGAGAATGGAGCAACGGGGTTTTATAGTGATTGTAATATCTGCCTGACGAGAATCAAGCAGGGGTTTTATAGTGAGTAAATAGCTGCCCTGAGCAGAATACAGGTCAGGGGTTTAAGTATGGTATAATATGCCGTCGCTGACCAGAATCGAGCAGGGAGTTTTGTAGTGAGTTAAATACCTACCCGCTTGACAGAATTGCAGCAGGGTTTTAATAGTGAGGTTAACTACCATAACTCCGCCTGAACAGAATCAGCATGGGGGTTTTATATGTGAGTAAAATATGCCCTGAGAGAAATCAGCAGGGTTTATAGTTGAGTAACCTCCCTGACAGAAAAATCAGCAGGGTTTTAATCAGTGAGTAATACTCCCAGACAGATCAGCAGGGTTTAATAGTGCAGTGAAATACCACGGTTCCTGACAGAATCGAGCATGGGGTTTATAGTGAGTAAATACCACGTTCCCCTGACAGAATCAGCCAAGGGGTTTATAGTGAGTAGAATACCTCTCCGAGATTCAGAAATCAGAGGGGTTTAATAATGATGAGTAAAATACTCCCCGTGACAGAATCGATCAGGTGGGTTTATAGTGAGTAAATCCTCACCCGTGACCAGAATCATAGGGGTTTATAGTGAGTAAAATAACCTCCCTGACAGAATGCAGCAGCAAGGGGTTTAGTTAATAGTGAGGAAATACCTTCCCTGACAGAATCATTATAGGGGTTTATAGTGAGTTTAAATACCTACGTCCCTGACAGAATTAGGTAGGGTTTAATAGTGAGTAAATTCTCCTGACAGAATTCAGTAGGGGTTTTATAGGCGAGTAACTTAACCTGCCCTGACAGAATCCAGCAGGGTTTATAGTCGAAAGGTAATACCGTCCATGACAGATAAGCGGGTTTTTATAGTGAATGTAATACCAACGTCCCTGACAGAAATCAAGTCGGGGTTTATAGCGAGTAAATAGGTCCGTCCCGCTGACCATGGAATGCAGACAGGAGCTTATAGTCGCGAGTAAAAATATCTCTCCTTAGATCATTAATCTAATGTAAGGCGGCGCTTATAGTGAGTAATTACGCTCCTGAAGAATCTAGCAGGGGTTTATTCTAGTGAATGTAAATACCCCCACAATCATAGAAATCAGCAGGGGTTATAGTGAGTAAGTACCTTCTTCCTTGCAGGATTGTAGACACTTCAGGTACAAGGTGTGTTCTTAAATAGATGAGTAATAATACCCCTGCTGACAGAAGTCAGCAGTGGTTTATAGTGAGTAAATACCTCCCTAAGAACAGAACTCAGCAAGGGGGTTTAAGCTAGTGAGTAAAATTAACCCCAGATACTTCGCCTCGGGACAGAATCAGCAGGGTTTATAGTGATGGTTTAATACCTCCTGACAGAATCAGGACAGGGATTTTAATAGTGAGTAAATTCCTCGCTGACAGAATCAGCAGGGGTTATAGTGGGTGTTAATCACCGTCCCTGACGAAATCAGTCCAATGGAGTGTTTTACTTAGTTACACCTAAAGTATTACTGCTATCCGCTGACCAGAATCAGCACGGAGTGTTATATGTGTAGTAAAATACCTCCCTGACAGAATCCAGCAGGGTTTTTATTAGTGGAGTTAATTACGCTGGTCCCTGACAGAATCAGCTCAGGGTTTGTGATAGGTGACGCTAAGAAGTGTATGCGCTTTATCCTGTTTTTGTAAAGAATCAGTTGACAGGGGTATTTATATGATGTATGTTAATATTTAGTGCTCCCTTGACAGAATGCTAGCTAGTGGGTTTATAGTGATGTATAAGTACCTCCTCTCTGACAGATCAGCACAGGGTTTATAGTGAGTAAATCGTTCCCTGACAGAAATCAGAGGGTTTATAGTGAGTAAATACGCTCACGCCTGACAATAGAATCATGATCAGGAGTTTTGAGTGAGTAATACCTCCCCTGACATGATAGTCAGCATGAAGGTTTGATAAGTGAGTAAATTAATCGCTTCCTTGACAGAATCAGCAGGGTTTATTTTAGTGAGATACCACAATTACCACATATGGTCACCTGACAGAATGCAGCAGGGGTTTGGATAATGTGTGTATATACGTAACAATTACCTCCCTGACATGAGATCAGTCAGGGGTTTTATAGTGAGTACATAACCCTCCCTGACCAGAAATCAGCATGACTTATAAGTTTGAGGTAAAATACGCGTTCCTTGCACAAGAATAATATAGGACAGGGTTGTGTTTTAGTGAAGATAAATAACCATGTCCTCCCAATCAAAGAATCAGCAGGGTTTATAGTTTGAGTATTAGAATACCCTATCCCTGACTAAAGAATGCAAAAAGACAGGGTGTTATTAAAAGTTGAATGATAAATACCTCCATTGACAGAATCAAGCAGGAGATTTAAGTGTGTAAATAGCCCTCCCCTTGTGCATCACAGAATTCATGCAAGGGTTTTAAGGTAGAGAATGATATACTGACTCCAATCTGAGCAGTGTGAACATACAGCAGGGGTTTATAGTGAGTAAATACGCTCCCTGACAGTAATCAGTAGGAGTGTTATTTATATCGTGAGTTAAGCTACCTCACCTGACAGAATCAGCAGACGGAATTTATTAAGTGTAGTGGAAAAATATCCGTCCGAATGTGACAGAATATCTCAGCCAGGGGTTTTATGATGTCATGGGTAAATACCATCCCGTGACGAATCAGGAGGGTTTTTATTAGTGAGAACTATCCTCCTGCAGAATCAGAGGGGTTTTATAGTGAGTAAATACCTTTGTCCTGAACAGAATCAGCGGGGTTATAGTGAGTACTACTTTCCGTGGTGATCAGAAATCAGCAGGTGGTGTTATATATAAGCGAGATAAATATACCCGAGCAGAGATCAGCAGGGGTTTTAGTGAGTAAATACGCTTCCCTGACAGAATCATAGATTAGGGTTTAGTAGTGAGTTAAGACTACCTCTCCTGACAGAATCAGGTCATCGGGTGGTGGTTTGGTAGTGAGTAAACAGATTACGCTGCCTGACAGATATCAGGTCAAGGGGTTTATAGTGAGTAATACCGTCCTCTCAGGGAGCAGAGTCAGCAGGGGTGTTATACGTGGGTTGAAGTTCATACTTACTTATGCCCTGGACAGAATCGGAGAGCAGGGGTTTAGAATGTTGAGTATACGTCCCTGATCAGAAAATCAGCAGGGGTGTTATAGTGCAGGTTAAACTAAAAGGCAACCTCCCTGACAGAATCAGCGGGGTATCTAATGTTAGTGAGTATAAACTACTCCCTTGACTAGAATGCAGAGGGGTTTATAGTTGAAGTAAATACCATTTCCCTGACAGAAATCAGATAAGGTTGGTTTTATAGTGAGAGTAAATAACCTGATTGCCCTGACAGAATCAGTCAGGGGGTTTTCATAGTGAGGATACAAGTTACCTTCCCTTGGACTAGATTCAGCAGGGTTTTATAGTGAGGTAAATACCTACACCTGACAGAAATTAGTAAGGGGGGTTTATTAGTGAGTTTAAAATACCTCGCGCTGACAGAATCAGTAGGGGTTTTATATAAGTGAGTAAATACCTTCCCTGACAGAATCAGTAGGTGTGTTGTTCCTAGTGAGTAAATACCTCCCTGACAGATCAGCAGGGTTTATAGTAAGTAAGATACCTCGCCTGTACAAAACTGTAGGTGGTATATCGTCAGGGTTACCATAGGCAATGTTTACCAGTGACTAAACAATCATAAAAACAAACCTTTTCATAAGATTCCACACGCTGTGTCAGATCTTTTACTGGGCCAAATTATTGTAATTCGGCCTTTCTGTAAATACAATATGAAATTCAAAGTACTCAAAGTCTGCAAAATCAACGCAGCAGAAATAGGAAATAGAATGAAATCAAATTAATTTTCCCAAAATCAAATATATAAACGCTATAATATAAAGTGACTTTAGTAAGGTGATAAAAACAGATTTTATAAATATTGCTATTTTTGTGTTGATATTTGTTTATTGTGGTGCACTTATGATTTCCAACAGAAAAATACAAGGTTTGTATTTGAACGTAATTTCCATAAATGTGGCTTAGAAAGCGAAGGTCCACAACGACCCTGTGTTAGAATGATGCGCATCGCTTTATCGTCCGGCTGATCTATCACCCAATGGTGGGCCGTTAGATTCGTGAAGCGTCTATCTGAGACAACAGCTGTTGACAAAGAGCCGGGAACTCAATGGGGCCAGTGTTGCGGTATTGGCGATTATTAGATATTGTAAAACAGTCGCGCTACGTGTAGTTGCTATATTGATAGAGAAATGAATCCGTATATGAACAATATATAATCTTTATAACATACAATGATTAATAAAAACGAATAGCTTAGCTCTCATATTCTTATCTTGTGCATATATTCCTGGGCCCATATAAATTGTTATGTTCAGTATGTTTAAAGATGCTGCCGCCGGCTGACATAATGGTAATGATATTTAACTATCGAAATCAGAACAGGAGAGGCAGACGAGTTTAGTAATTTTTGCGTTCGTTACATAAAAAGTTACTTTACTTTACACCATTCCCCTATTGCGTTATGCGGCATTGACAGTTTGTGAGGCTTGCTAGTTTTACCTTCAAGTTAAAACATGAATATAATATAATTGCATCCGGCGAAAAAATTCCGTGTTACATGATATCTATATGGAATGAAGTACTGATTGCGCATGCTACCAAGAGGCGAAATTAAATTATATCTATATTATTGTTTGTGTTAAATTAGACATATACTTGCTAGCGAAGTTAAACAGGCCGATTAATTATGTTGTTCAAATGGTGGGTGGAATTAATCATTTATTGCGCTCTTGGTCGCGTTGGGATGGCCATCTTTTAAAAGCAACTTTGACGCGTGTACTGTTTGTTGTGCAACTGGACGATCAGGGTTCAAGGGGTTTGCGCCTTGATGGTTTTGTCTGTGAGGCTTAACTATCAAAACACGTAGACTTGTAAAGTAATAAACCAACTAAGAGAAGAAATATAAACTTCTATCAAGAAATTATTGGACCCATAATCGTAAAATTGAGAACTGACATGCTTCAACATGTTTATAAAAAAAAAACCGACGCACCAACATCACAGGGAACCTACCTCATACCGCCATGATCAAAACCTCCCTATGCATCCGCGATAGACGTGCCCCTATCCCGCCCTTACTGTAGCGTACTGCAGCACCTTCTATATTTGCCTAATTTGAAAAGCTTAATCTTTCTAGAACACCGCAAGATAAGGGCTAAGAAGTTATTTATTTTCTTAAAAGTTTATATAATGAGTTTTTAGCGGATGTTGTACGAAATAGAATACATGTACAAGGTAGTAACAATACACGCACGACGCGATAAAAAGACGGGACAAACAAAACACAGAAACTAGAATACAATGACCTAAGATATGGATGACATGTAGCTCGTGGACAAGATGCACATGTAATAGTTTCGAACTAACACAGGAACAATGAAACAACATATATTTTCTTATAAAACACAAATCTTCTAACCGTGCGGAGTTTTGGAATAAGAAACATGTCGAACTTAGTGAAATTTTAAAAAGTATACGCGCAGACCACGCAACACTAATAGCCTTATTGTGACCATCGTATGAGACGATCTAGGGGTCTAAATAAAAAAAAAAATCGGTATAAATTCGCACTCTACTTATATATAGCGCAGTGTACTGATGTGAATATCACAGGAAATTAATGAGTACTAAAATTAGGCCAAATTTGCGAGCAATTTGTGTGTTTTTGGGGGTTCGGGAGAGACCATGATAAAGATATTACAATTTAGAATGACTGAGTATGTAGTTTCACGATGTATTTTGATGATTTTGCGAGGGCTAAGCGAGATATTTTGGTTTTTTGGGCCTAAGGTCTCCCCGCGAGTAAGGAAAATAGTTTTACTAAAATGTTATTTATGATTTGCTGAGTATGAGTTTTACGACGATGTATATTTGATGACTTCGTTAACGAGCGTTCTTAAACATGCGTAATATTTCTTGAACTTTAAATCTGGAATTAAATCACTGGATTAACTGTGAGTTGATCGTATATCATTAGTGCAACCCCTGCTCCAGATCTTAACTAGTGCGCGCTAAACTTGCTATATTATTAGGCTTTTTTCACCCTATAATATTAGGCAAAAAATAATTAAAATAAGGGCTTAATGACTATGAGCAGGTTTTAGCGGACTAGATCTTGAACATATACCGTGTTTTCAGACACCACGCGGCAACTTGTTGTGTAACCCAAAAATAAATTTACTGAAAAGCCGTTATTAAAATAAGTATGAATAGATGTGGAGCAGTAAGACCTCTTTAATTTTTTTAATGCGCGATTTCATATGAGAAACATTTCAGTCCGAGGAAAATGGGGGGTTCAAAGGACAGCAACGTTATAATATAATTTATTGATTTTTTTTCGTTTTATCTGCCATGTATCTTTACATGTCTCCGTTGTTTTGTAATCAGATGATAGTTTGCTAGATCTAAAACGTAGTCTATAATGAGGCGAGGCACCAATAATTGTCCATTCGGCTACGATCTATATGTTGCAGTCATTCTTAATAAAAATTACGCAGTAGATTGCATATGGATATATGCAAACTCCTGCTGGTTATTTTATGTGATAAAATGAGTAATTTCACATACGATGCCACAGTGCGTATTACTCAGGGTGGGACTCGAATAGTGAAAAGTAACTAGCTTATTCATTCCGTGGGTATTTAACCCGTGGTCTTACACCAAATAAAGCGCAACATGACATATTGTACCGCGACATTAATGAGCATTCATTATTTACATTAGTGACGTCATTTGCGTAGGTTATGGACGTCAAAATGTGTATTATGTAGGGGATAAATCACGCTACCCAATAAGTCGAAATATAACATATTTTTCTCCGTGTGTATTTCCGTAAGTACTAAGACATGTGGCTAAAATGCACATGCATGTTGACAGTTCCGCGATCGCCACACCGGCTTCCGGTAGTTGAGTGTCTCAGATGACGTCACAACTCATCGGAACTCAAGGGAGGTAAGTCATAGAAAAAAATATGTCGTCGAAAAGATGTGAAGATTGCTTTCATTAATTTTACTATTTAGAGACAAAATATAAGTAAATATCAAACTGGTATATGTTTAGATAGGCATTACAAATGTTTCTAGCGTATTATCTCATTTTCCATGTCCGTTCTGTTTTTATCACCTTTAATATCAATTATTTCAAGAACATTCAACTGATCACAGGAAATACATATGTTTTTGTTTGACATTTTTCTGAATTAAAGTTCCTACATGAAAATTACAAAGAAAACTAAAGTCTTCATTAAAACCAGTATATTATCCTTAATATACTCTTGTTTCTTTATTGCACATACACTTATTTTGGTAAAACCATGTACATATGAGGGCAGCCTTATAAGTTATTTTGCCTTTACCTCAGATCTGTGTTTAACATTCATTTAAAAACATTATTTTAAAGTACACAAAAAGGGCATATGATTAGTTTACTTTAAAACTCTAAATGTCTAAACTTAAATGTCTATAAGCCTTAGATAGTAAGTCCAATTTGAATTATCATTAACAGAGATTATGTAAATTGGACAGAGGAGTCACCAGCAGGCAAAAGTTGACCTAGATGGGCTGTGTATTATATAACACTCTGTGTATTCTATACACACTCTGTGTATTCTACCAGAAGGCAGTCTTCCCATGACTACTAATTGGTCAAAAGGAATATTATTCAATGAATAGGGAATTTATGAATGGAAGTTTATGAATGAAATGGTTCAAGAGGTCACCACTAGATGTCATTGTAGGGCAAGCCCTACTCAGTCCTACACATCAATAGTAAACTGGATAGCATTAATACAAACGCTAGTCGCGTTGTATTAAAAATAGTTGAGTAAAGAAATATGACAGAATAAATTTATGGATTAATTGCAATAGATTTTTGATGTTATGGAGTTATAACACAACAAGAGGCCCTGAAGGCCTGTATCTTTCACTTGGTCTGTGAAGCCATGTAAATTGTAAAGGTTATGTATTTATCTAAAATTCTCAAGGACAGAAGGATGAAATTACAGAGGGACAGACGGGAGGTTGGACAGAAGGATGGACAGAAAGACGGACAAACCGCAGATTTGATTAATCCTTCATGTGATAATGGTGGGTTAATAACGAGCACAAATCACATAATTTGATCTTAAATAATGCAAGGTAATAAATATTCATAAATATCCAATAGCAGGTCTGTACAAATGTATATTTCTGTTATATTTACTGGCATGAAAGCCTCAAAGGCAACCTGTACATAGTGACCATTTCTCTGTCTCCCCTTTAGTGGTTGTATTAGACAGGTTTGTACGTACAACTAAATTTCTAAATTATCAAAACAAAATAGCTACCTGTTGGTCATTTTTGTTTTAATTCAACAGGTAACATAAAAGATGTCACTGGAATAAATTTGATAAAACCATCTTGAATTATTGTTAATATCCTTATATACATAAACAGGGGTCGACATTAAGGCTTGTCCGCTTGTCCTGGTACCAGACCAAAATGCTGTCGGACAAGTTCAAATGCTGAAGTACTTTTCCGACCGGACAAGTGGGTTGCTCAGTCATGAAATCAAATTTTATTTATTGACAATTTATCTCACAAAAAATATATATATTTCAACAAAATTTCAAGAATTTCTATCAAATTCCTGATGATGTCACTTACATTTTCATATGTCACATCACCGGTTTTTGTGTATTCATCAGATTTTTAGAAGCATTAAAAAAAACATAAAATCTGCAATTCTATCAATGTGTTAGACCAAAAATTGCAAGATCAAAAGGTTGAAATTATATTCGGACAAGTGCATTTACGACGAACTTGTCTGAAAGGGCAAGTGTTGAAAAAAGTTAATGTAGACCCCTGATAAAATTGATTTTGAACAGATTACCGCAGTCACCAGTGATGAATTAGCTTAAGTGCATTACAGTGCTGATAGCGCTAAAACCCTAATACTTACATTTACAGTTATACTTATCAGTTTGATTACCTTTATCTTTTCCCAGCTTCTTTTATCTTTAGGATATGGAAGTACTGGTACTCTGGTATATCTTCTTGTTTTCGTGATTTCCAGCTGTGCAAATTCTTCCCTCATAGAGTCCTCTATATCTTGAAAAACAAAAAATTGGAAGTATTTCAGTAGTACTGGTATATAAAATCTTCATACAATTCATTATCTTGTTTTTGTTTTAATAGGAAAAGGACCCTGTTTCCTTTTAAGTAATTCATTAAAATTTCCTGATAAGAAAACTTTACAGGAGCTAAGGAAAAAAATCTTCTCATTTTTGTGATTTCCAGCTGTGCAAAATCTTTCCTCATAGAATCCTCAATGTCTTAATAAATACTTGAAATATTTCATTAATTACTGATATATAATGCTTTCCTATGGAGAATTTTAAGTTAAGGAATTCCTTATGAAATGTTCATGAAACTAGTACTGGGCCCAGGCAAAATTTAACCTATCAAAGCCCTTTCTCAGGTCAAAACAAATTAATAAATATAAAAAAAAAGACTTCAATTTTCAATGAAACACTTCAATCAAGTCAAAGGTGAACTCATGTATGCTTAATATAAACAAGAGGCCCATGGGCCTTAACTGTCACCTGATATTTGATACAAATTAGTTATGTCATTTACTAGCCAACTGATGCCTTTTGTTCAGGTATTAGGAACATAGATCTAATAGGTCTTCATACAAAGTTTCATTAAGCTTGGTTGATTTTAACTCAAGTTATCGCATTCACAAGGTCCCATAATAATGATTAGTGCAAAGGGCAATAACTCCGTAAATTACTTATGAATCACACTGATTTTCGAACTCCTCAGAGATCTTTTCAATGTTAGTCTACAAACACCAATTTTAGTCTTCAAACAAAGTTTCATTAAGCTTGGTTTATATTTACTCAAGTTATCACGTTCACAAGGTCCAATGATAATTATTGGTGCAAAGGGCAATAACTCCGTAAATTACAGACAAATCAAGCTGATTTTTGAACTCGTCTGTAATATTTTAAATGTTAGTCTACATCAACAGTTTCATTAAACTTGATTTATATTTACTCAAGTTATTGTGTTCACAAGGTCCAATAATAATTATTAGTGCAAAGGGCAATAACTCTGTAAATTACTGTCTATTCAAGCTGATTTTTGAACTTGTCCGAGATCTTTCCAATGTTAGTCTACAAACAAAGTTTCATTAAGCTCGATTTATATTTACTCAAGTTATTGTGTTCACAAGGTCCAAAAATAATTACTAGTGCAAAGGGCAATAACTCTGTAAATTACTGTTGATTCAAGCTGATTTTTGAACTCGATTGAGATCTTTCCAATGTTAGTCGACAAACAAAGTTTTATTAAGCTCGATTTATATTTATTCAAGTTATTGTGTTCACCTATGGTCAGTTGACCTAAAAATATGAAATCAAACCGAAACGTTAACAAGGTAAAAACATTTACATACCATACTTCCACAATGGATACTGGATAATCTCGCCTAAAGCAACAGCGTGGCCATCATTGAAGAGTGAAACTTTCAGTCTAAGAATTCAAACGATGTTCAAATGAGTAGTTTGTCAAAAAAAAACAAATTTGTGCTACGGAGACATTAATATTTCGCCAGTAAACAAGAATGTTCTGATACATGTAGGCAAACAGTACACTTTTCAAGACTTCAGTCTGAAAATGTGTGTTATCTTTTCTCCACATTATATTCTGGTTTGATGGTTTAGAGAGCTTAGTATCAATGAGAAAAAAAACCCAGCTGTCTATCAATTTCAGTAGTACTTACTTAGCCCTTAGTTTATCCTTGGGGATCAGCTTCGGCACAAAATGTAGTTTCTTCAAAATCAAATGGTCAGGTGTATTTTCCGTTCTTCTCATGGCAGCCTCACTGTACTCCCTGAAAAACCTCAGAAAATGAACTGCTTCCAAAAGGAAACAAGAGTTGTTTGAAAACAGCAAAGTTCGCCTCTGGCCTTGCACTAAAATTTTACCCTGGTCATTTCTCCCAATGGGCCTCTTGAAATTATTAAAATCCAGCATTTGTTTTCTTTAAATGATTGTCGTTACCCATCACAACAATTATAATCAATAATTATTGCAGAAATCAATGTCAATTATTATGAATAACAGTATTTATCCCATAACTATGCATGTTTCACAATGGAAAAAATCATGTAACATATCCCATAGCAGGTGATTATTATTGATGTTTTCACAACAAAGTGTCACTACGGCAACTCTCAATTTGGTCATATTCAATCTCTATTGATTCCAATTGGCTTTCAAATTTAGACTACATTTTATAACGATTATTCTTTGAAATTGCAATTATATCAAGAAGATGCTTATTTAAGTAATAAACAACAGAATATTGCCTCTGTATCTGGGTAGGGTATTTTATGGCAGAAAGACTATGTTGCAATATACATTGTATATGGTGGCTTTACTAGCATCTCTGAATATTACAAGTAACAAGTGATTGCCATGGACATTAAGTTAGGGGTAAGCAAGTTCTCTTAAGTATGGGTCATTTTTCCAATCGATAGTTGTGTTTGAAAATTAAGAGAATACACAGTGTATAAAGTAGATTAGAGACTGTATCAGACTTAGTCCATGATTAACGTATTCGACCCACAAGCACCCAGCTTGGGGATAAATATTGGATTAAATTGAGAAGTCCTTAATTTGATCAGATACATGTGGTCAGGTGTATTTTCCGTTCCGTTTATTTCTTCCGTACCTTTCAAAAACACTGTAGGACCAATATACACCAATTTGCAAAAGAAATGGTATTAATAAAGAAAATATTTGTATTTCAATTGACATTTTATAAAGATTTAAGGCAACAAAGTTTGTATGTGACAGGTATTGGTTGTCAAATTTTTGACATGAATGCAACATAAATTGGTGTACTTACATATTAATGAACACGAATGCAAAATCAAAGTTGACATTACCTGTCAGATTGCAGACACCGCCAAGTCCTTAACCTTTGAGATATTTTCTTTCTGATCTCCTTTCTCATTTCAGGTGAATCAGTGGCTGGGCATTTTTCCTGAATCTGGAAACAGCAACAGAAAATTCAAGATGGTTTGTTCCAGTCCGTGTTTGTGAGGTCCAAAATATTCAAAAACATAAACCATAACCCAAATCTATCATGCATGTATTCGAAGGAAGCAACTGTAAAAAGAATATCAAATAAAGGTGTCCAACTTTGAATTTTAGAATGACAAAAAATAGCAATACATGTACTTGTTCTGGACTATCTGGATATCATTCTAGCCCAATCCCACCAGTGGTCAATGAAAAAAAAAAATGAGAAAAGTTTACCGACGAAAACACTATAGACAGATAGCAGGCACACTGAGATGGACAACTCACAACTCACAATGGATGTTGATAAAAAAAGAAATCATTGACTTACATATTTCATTAGCTTGTCCGTCTTCTCCTCTTTCAGGGTTTTCACCCCAAATTTTTCTATTCCTTTTCTGACAAGTGTCTGTTAAAAAAGAAAAGTAAATCATTTACAGAACATTTTAATACATGTAAATTTTAAAGGACAATATTCAGTGATCTAATTTTGTTACATAACCACGAAGCAAAATATGGCATAAATGTATTGTTCTACATTCCTGTATATTGATAAGGGTTCAAAACTAATCATGTCGGGTTTTCATTGTTGCGGGATCTATATGTTTATCTTCAATTTTTTTTTTTTTCTTTTATCAAAACAAGTTATGGGCAAAAATTTACATGGCATAGGGAAACACCAAAACACATCAAAATTTAACCAACCTATTTTGACACAAAAACACCAAATTTTCACCGATGGCAAAATATCACACTTTACGGTATAAATGATGTACTTATACATAACTCTGCGATCCAATACCACGATAAATCAACCTCTAATGGAATGGCATTTATAGTGCGACTTTTACAATTATTTACGGATCTTATGATTTAAAAGAGGGAGTGTAGCAGGAGAAAAACCATCAAACTTCAACGTAGAAGTAGAATGATAACCATGGTGGTGTCAATAAAACCTCAACTCACATTTAAGGAGGATTTATCCAACGATTCCAAAATTTCAGATTCATCCGATTCAGCGAATTCATCTGATTCTGATACTTCCAGATAATCACTGTCGCTGTCATTGTTTACATTTACATCTTCTAAATCTCCATCTGTGAATAATCATATCGATCAATAATTCAATATCAATTAATTTGTACAAAAATCAGAGAAATACATACAAGGTTACTAAACTAAAGTCTTGTTTTATTCAGTGCTTATTTAGGTCCTACAGATTTTCAACTTTATAGTTAAAGTCACCTATAAGAACTGATTTCACTTTTGAGGTGGGGAAAAAGAAGTGACTGTACCTGCCTCTGTATACAGGAATTAGATGTAATTATTTATCTTGCCAATCCTGCTTTTCAAAGGTAAAAGGTCCATTTGACAAAAGGACAAGATTGGCCTCATTTATGCAATAATGAAAGTAATAACATGACCCTGTAAGATAGATTTAGACACACATTGTCAAAAAGTAGATATTAACATCGTTTATCCAATTTCTCAAAAATAACCAGGTTTTCACCCCCTTAGAACTAGCCTATAAGGTAAAATACTTTCTTTGCCTATGATGTTCTGATGGATACAAAGTGTATATTGCCAAATTAACCAAACATTTTCAAATACAGTAGTTATTAATTCTCAAAACCCATTCTGTGTATTTATCTCCCCTTATCATGAAGACACTTATCATAGTTACCATGTCACTTATCATGATTAAATCCCCTTACCATGATGTCACTGATGATAATTATCTCCCCTTACCATGATGTCACTCATCGTAATTATCTCCCCTTACTATGGTGTCACTCATAATTGTCTCCCTTACCATGATGCCACTCATGATAATTATCTCCCCTTACCATGATGTCACCCACCATGATTATCTCCCCTTACCATGATGTCACTCATCATGATTATCTCCCCTTACTATGGTGTCCAACATCATGAGTACCTCTCTAGCTTTACCATGAACTGTCCCAACATGATTATCTCCCCTTACCACACTATAATAATTCTCTCCCCTTACCGTGACTTGTTTCATTCATGACCTCCATAATTAAATCCTTCTCCTGAATGGCCACAGCTTCAGCAGTAATTTTAGCATCAGTCAATATTTCTGAAATCTCACTGCTACTCTTACGTCTGAAAATGTTGCAGAAAATAGTTAGCTATGTGAACTTAACATTGCAATAAATACATTTTCCTTTTCAAATGAGGATTTAATTTCATCTTTGTAAAAATTTATGACTAAATAATGAATATTAATAACTGTTTTGAATTTATAGCAAGACATCAGCTAATCTACAGAACTTTGGTAATGTGAGATTAACAACATATAATTTTATGAATTTTGTGAATCTGTAATGAACTCACCCTGTTCTCTGTAACTGTCTGGCCAGTCTCCCAGTACGCATATTCTGAAAACATCAAGATCAACCAGGAATCTTTATAACCTGGGGGCATGTTGAATGATAATAAGAATACAAATAAGATTGTACAACTAATTAATTAATATCATGTTCGAAATTAACTAAGAGCCTTAAACTAACTTTTAAAATTAATATTTGCCCTTTGATTTCCCTGACAATAAGTATGATACAAACAAAATATCACTGATACATATTAATACCTTTAGAGACGTACTTTATAGCAATTAACAGCCATTTAACATCTTTTGGCCCCAACCTACAGCCTAAATATTTGAATATTTTTTAACCATTTTCCAGGGATTCTATCAGTAAAATTTGGTCTTGTTTACCAATTAAAGGTCATATTCTGATCAGTGGTTTCAAACATGAAATTAATTTTGCGAATTGTTGATGACAGGATGTCGAGGGTATGGTATAAACTTATCTTTGTCTGTTGGACCAGGTGAGCTTACAAACACAATCCACTCAACACATTCAAATACTTAAAATATCATGTGACAAACATCAAACAAACCTTTAGAAAAGCGCTGTGACTACACAGATCCTTCAGTGGCCAAATTATTGTATTTCCTTTCTGAAAGCAAAAACGAAATCAATAGTTAAGTAAAGAAATTTTATATAACAATATTTTCAGTAAATGCAGTAACAAGAAAGTATAGTTCTGTTCACTGTTACTTTATCCTAATCCATGTCATAAGATAAAATGGTCATTGCCAGTACATAGATCTAAATATAACAACAAGATCTGGATATAACAACATTGATAGCTATATAGTAACCACTGAGTATCAAGGGTATTTCTTATCACCGTTAATTTGATATATGGCAACCAGATGGCATCTGACATTATTAAATTCTCCTAATTGTAAACTACTAGTTTTCTGTCTGTTGAAGCCCTATATGGCAATTTCGACCTTAATCAGACAATTTAACAAGAGACACAATACAACACTATCAGAGTAAACAGTAGCTGAAACTTAAGGCAATACAAGGAACTCTTTTATAGAAGCTACAAGTTTCTGATATATCTGATAACTTCAGAATTAGATCAAGGTGTTTCATTTAAATAAACTTGGTAGCCCTTCATCCCAGCAATCTACAGGCCAAATGTAAGGTCTCTTAGAGTCATAATTATTCACAAGAAGTTACTCAAATGTTTAAGCATATTTGACCCCTACGACCTTGAATGATGATCAAGGTCATTCTCATTGGACAAAGGCTCTTAATTCATCTTAGCATGCTTCAGGACAAATATCAGTACCCTGAAATCATTACACCTTTACATAAGCCAAGCAGAAGCGACATTACAAATGTCAACATCATTTTTTTATTGGCTGATAAAGTAAATTTTAAAGCTAATGAAAATGCTCTGTACATGAAAAGTTGAATTATGTTGGTATATATAATACATCTGTTCATCATATGAAATATAAGATAGGTCTGCCAAAGGAAAAGGCATAAAATATTATTTAATGATAAAGATCTGGCACGAATAACGCTAAAATCAGATTATTGATCAGATACATACATTTACAGTACTTAATAGTTTGATTACCTTCATGTTTGCCCAACTTCTTTTATCTTTCGGATATGGAAGTACTGGTACTGTCACATTGGTGAATTTTCTTATTTTTGTGATTTTCAGCTGTGCAAATTCTTCCCTCTTAAAATGCTCAATGTCTTAAAATAAATATTTGAAATATTTCATTTAAAGATGCTCCACCGCCGACAGAGCATAAATGATATTAATCACTTGAACAATAATTGGTGTTTAATCGTGTATATATATATATTTACGCAAAAACTCTACTGCATGGCTGTGACAATTGTGATGAAGAAAAAAATACATATTTATTGCAATGCATATCAGAATATATATCTGAAACTAAAAGATTTTTTTAGATTTTTCTACTATGATAGGTTGGGGAGATACACTAATAATAATATTCATTCATAATGTAATGTTAAATGTTAAAATATTTTGTTGATACACGTAATTGTACTATACCGGATTTGTTTGGAGATGGCTAATATAGGCTTTGCCTGTTGCCAAATCCATTTGCATATTATTTGCAATAAAATTTGTTGAAATAAGAAATAAGAAATAAGTATATATATGCCTAATTAACACAAAAAAAAATCCTTTTTAGGGATGCAATTTATCATTTTTTATATTTTTAACTTGAAGTAAAATTAGAAGCTCAAACTTTTCAGTGGTGGTAATGGTGTAAAGTAATTAACTTTTGTAACTGAAGAAAAATACTAAATCGTCTGCTTCTCTTTTTGATAGTGAAAAAATACCATTTGTCAGCAGTGGAGCATCTTTAACAAAAATCAAATGTTTATTTACATAACGCGGGTTGACTATCACTGCGCCAGACGGCTAAAGAGTGAAATGAATCTTCACTGTTAATATATTGTATACACAGAAAGTCTTGAATTGTTTGGTGTTGTACCATCATCTTAGGTCATCAATGTAAATTTTCTTATATTATCAATATTTTAAAAAAAAACCTCTTCTTTTTTTTTCGTTCAGAAAGGTAGTGGTGTTTCAAAAAGGTAGTGGGCCTTTAATATGTAAAATATGGAATCAAATACCTAAACATGAATTATGTAAAACTTTTACCCACCATAAGTCTGCAACGGATACTGAAGTATCTTGCCTGTAGCAACAGCGTGGCCTTCATGGAAGAGGGAAACTTTTAGTCTGCGAATTCAAACGAGAATTATTCTCCACATTTTATACTGGTTTAGAGAGCTTGTTATCAATGAGAAAGAACAAGTTGACAATTAATTTCAGTAGTACATGTACTTACTTGGCTCTTAGTTTGTCCTTAGGGATCGGCTTGGGCACAAAACGTAGTTTCTTCAAAGTCTTTAAAGTCAAAGAAGTTTCAGCTCCTCTCGTAGCATTCTCACTGTTCCTCCTGAAAAACCTCAGAAAATGAACTGCTTGCAGAAAGAAACAAGAGCTGTTTGAGAACAGCAAAGCACGCCTCTGGCTTGCACAAGAACCTTAAACTGGCCGTTTCCAATCCAGCATTTTCTCCTCTTACAATCCAGCATTGTCTTCCTTAAAATATCGATTCCCATCACAACAATTTTAATTAACCCCAAGATGTCATTTGAACAAGATGGTAATTCTGCCCACTGGGCCTCTCCATGTTCTGAAAATCCAGCATTTTCTTCCTTTAAATGATCGCACATACCCATCAAACATTATAATCTATAATTGTTACAGAAATTAATGTAGAATTGTTATGAATAACAGTATTACAACATTTGTTGTCTTGCACTTAAACCTTAACCGGGTCATTTCCATCGTTGAACACCAATGCCACGGTGATTCCAGAAGCACCTTTCTCTTCAATATGAGAGCTAAAAAGACATCCTATTTTCAGAACAAATTTTCATGATTCAACAAGAAGATGGGTTTAAAAATTGAGAAAACATACAGTGTATATTAGATAAGAGACTGGATCAGAATTAGTCGATAATTTACTGTATATAACCAACCAGGCAATACGCAGGAAATAACAGTATTTGTACATTAATCTGCATTTTTTAAAGATTTGTTAAAACAAGTGGAGCCGCGGTGGCCGAGTGGTTAAGATGTCCCGACATATTACCACAAGCCCTCCACCTCTGGGAAGCGGGTTCGAATCCCATGTGGGGCAGTTGCCAGGTACTGACTGTTGGCCGGTGGTGTTTCTCCGGGTACTCCGGCTTTCCTCCACCAACAAACCTTACATGACCCTGGCTGTTAATAGGACGTAAAAATAACAAACCAA